>CAXIVR010000001.1:7781723-7802104 GCA_964035755.1 Teleogryllus oceanicus
CCGAGGGAGAAAGGGGACCGATTCGTGTCTAATTTTCGAGTTGAGACGATTAATCTGAGCCCGATTCGATTTGAGACGATTCGAATCAGATAGGGTTTAAAAAGCAGAGTCAGACCCCGATTAGAGTCAAAAACCCATTCGAATCGAGACCGATTGGTGAGGCCGTTTCCCAGGGGAGACGGGCCAAAACCCTTTTGGTCGGGAAAAGATTCGTGTCAGAGACCGTTTCGAGCGAAAATTTAACCCCGATTCCGTTTCGGCGAGCCGTTTTGTATTCGAGACCGATTCGAGTCAGAGCCCGTTTTGGGAAGAAACGAGGGTCTGAGACCGATAATACTTGGACTTTCGAGTCTGCGCCCGATTCGAGTCTGAGACCGATTGGAGTTGATCGTTGGAGTCAGAGACCGATTGAGTCGAGACCGATTGAAGGGACCGATTCGTGTCTGAGACCGATTCGATTTCGAGACCGATTTCGAATCTGAGACCGATTCGAGTTCGAGCCGATTCGAGTCAGAGACCGATTGAGCCAAAGCCCGGTTGTAGCCAGAGACCGATTGAGTCGGACCGTTTGGGATTCAGATACCGATTGAGTCGCGACCGATTTTGAGTCTGGGACCGACCGAGTCTGAGACCGATTCGAGCCAAAAAACGATTCGAGTCTGAGACCGATTCGAGTCGAGACTGATTCTGAGCGAGACCGGTTGGACATCGAGACGATTTGAGTTGAGACGATTCGAGTCAGACCGTTTCGATCGAGACGAAGCTTCAACCGATTCGAGTCTGAGACCGAGAGTCGAGACTTTCGAGGCAGAAACCTTTCCAGTCAGAGACCGTTTCGAGTCAGAGACCGATTCGAATCTAAGACTGATTCGAGTCAGAGACCGATTTAAGTCAGAAAACCTATTCGAGTTGAGACGAATCGAGTCTGAGACCGATTAAATCAAAACCGATTCGATTTCGGTTAAGACCGATTCGAAAAAAGACCACGAGTCAGAGAACGATTCAAACAGAGACCGATTCGAGTCAGAAAGCGTTGAGCAGGAAATCGATTCGGCAATGACAGATCGAGTTAAAACTTTGAGTGAGATTGATTCAAGTCAGGGACCGATTCGATGCGAGACTGATTGAGCGAGCCCGATTGGAGTCAGACACTGATTGGAGCAGAGACCGATTAGTAAGATACCGATTAGAGAAGAGACCGAATCGATCAAAGCCCGATTCGAGTCAGAGACCGATTGAATCAGGGAACGATTCAGCCGAGACCGATCCGATCAGAGAGGCCTGAGTCAGAAACCGGTTCGTGTGAAGGATAGATTCGAGTCAGAGAAGATCTGAATCTGAGACCGATTCGGTCTGAGACCGATTCGAGTCTGAGACGATTCGAGTCTGAGACCGCTTGAGTCAGAGACACGATAAAGATGAGTCAAGACCGATTCGAGATAGAGACCAATTGAGTCAAAGACCGATTCAGTCTGAGACCGATTCTAGTCAGAGACTGAATTTAGTCAGAGACCGTTTCGAGTCAGAGACCGATAAGCGTCAGAGACCGATTGAGTCAGAGACCGATTGAGTCAGATAGCGCTTCGAGTCAGAGACCGTTTCAGCGTAAGAGACCGATTCGAGTCACGAGACCGATTCAAGTCATTGACCGATTCGAGTCAGAGACCGATTGAGTCAGAGACGATTCGTTTCAGAGACCGATCGAGTCAGAGACGGATGGAATCAGAGAACGATCAAGTCAGAGAACGATTCGAGTCGAGACCGATTGTATCAGAGACTGATCGAGTCAGAGACGATCTGAATCAGAGACTGATTCAGTTAGAGAAAGATTCGAGTCAAGAACCGATTCGCAGTGAGACCGATTCGAATCAGAGACCGATTATTCAGAGACCGATTCGAGTCAGAGACCGATTAGAGTCAGAGACCGATTCGATTCAGAGCACGATTCGAGTCATGAGACCGATTATATTCAGAGACGGATCTGAGTCAGACCGATTGAGCGAGTCAGAAACCGATTAGAGTCGAAACCGATTCGAATCAGAGACCAATTCAAGTCAGAGACCGATTGAAGTCAGAGACTGATTCGCGTCAGAGACCGATTCGAGTAAGACGATTCGAGTAAAAACCGATCTGAGTCTGAGACCGATTCGAGTCTAAGACCATTCGAGTCGGACCGATCTGGAATTCTGAGTCCGCTTAAGTCTGAGACCACCTGAGTCCGAGACGATCTCAGTTGAGACCGATTCAGTGTGAGACGATTCGAGCTGAGACCGATACGAGTTGAGACCGATTAGAGTCTGAGACTGACTTGAGTCTGAGACTGATTTGAGTCTGAGACCGATTCGTCAAGACCGATTTGTGCTAGACCGATTCGAGTCTGAGATTGATTTGAGTCTCAGACTTGATTCGAGCAGTAACCATTCGTGTCTGAACCGATTCGAGCGAGACCGATTCGAATAAGAGACGATTCGAGTCAGAGACCGATTAAGTCAGAGACCGATTAAGTATAACCGATTCGAGCTCAGAGACCGATTGAGTCAGATACACGATGCCAAAGACCGATTCGAGTCTGAGACCGTTTCACGACAGAGACCGATCTGAGTCAGAGACCGATTCGAGCTCAAAGACCGATTCGCGCTCAGAGACCGATTCGAGTCAGAGACTGTTCGAGTCTGAGACCGATTCGAGTCTAAGACCGATTCGAGTCTGAGACCGATTCGAGTTTGAGATCGATCTGAGTCTAAGGCCGATTCGAGTCTGAGACCGATTCGAGTAAGAGACCGATTCGATACAAAGACCGATTGAGTCAAACGATTCGAGTCAGAGACCGATTGATACGAGACCGATTCGAGTCAGAGACCGGGATTAGAGTCGAGTCGAGACCGATTAGAGTCAGACCATTCGAGTCTGAAACCATTCGTGTCAGAGACCGATTGAGTCAGAGACCGATTCAGTAAGAGAACGATTGGGTCAGAGACTGCCTCGAGTCAGAGACAGATTCGTGTTAGAGACCGATTCGAGTCAGAGACCGATTCGAGTCGAGACTTATTTGAATCAGAGACCGATTGGAGTCAGAGACCGATTGAGTCAGAGACCGATCGAGTTAGATACGATTCGAGCAGAGACCGATTCAGTCATCGACCGATTCGAATCAGAGACGATTGGAATCAGAGAACGATTCGTCAGGGGAACGATTGAGTCAGAGACCGAGTATACTGAAACCGATTCAGTCAGAACCGATTGGAGATAGAGACCGATTGAATCAAGAACGATTCAGTCGAGACTGATTATTTCAGAGGTTGATTCGAGTTGAGACCGATTGGGTCAAGTCAGGAACCCGGGATTGGGAGTCAGAAACCGATTTGAATCAGAGCCCAATTAAAGGTCAGGACCTATTGAGAAGAACTGATTCGTCAGAGACGATCTCTACTGAGACGATTCGAGTCAAAAACCGATTGGAGTTCGAGACCGATTCGAATTAAGACCATTCGAGTAAAGGATGCGATTCGAGTTTGAGACCGTTTTGAGTCTGAGACCATTCAAGTCTGAGACCGATTCAGTTTGGGACTCGATTAGAGTTGAGACGGATTCGAGTCGAGACTCGATTCGAGTCTCGAGACCGGATTAGAGTCTGAGACCGATTAGAGTCTGAGACTGATCGATCTGAGACCGATTCTAGTCAGAGACCGATTCAAGTCAGAGACCGATTCAGCCAAAAATCATCCGAGACAGAGACCCGAGTCGAGACCGATCTGAGTCAAACCAATTATTGTCAGAGACCGATGTTTGTAAGACCGATTCGATCTAAGAGATCAATCGCGTAAGAGACCGATTCGAGTCAGAGACGATTCGAGTCCTGAGACCGATTGGAGTCAGAGACCGATTGGAGTCAGACAACGATTAGAAGTAAGAGACCGATTGGATCAGGACGATTGAGTCAGAGGCCGATTGAGTCAGAGACCGTTGAAGTCAGAGACCGATTGAGTCAGAGACCGATTAGAATCAGAGACTCGATTGAGTCAGAGACCGATAATACTTCAGAACCGAATCGAGTCGCGACAGATCTGAGTTGAGACCGATTCGAATCTGAGAACGATTAGAGTTCGCGACCGATTCGAGTCTGAGACCGATCGAGTCAGAGACCGATTGGAGTCGACAACGATTAGTGTAAGAGACCCATTGGGTCAGGCCGATTGAGTCAGAGGCCGATTGAGTCAGAGAACGATTGAGTCAGAGACCGATTGAGTCAGAGACCGATTCGAGTCAGAGACGATTAGAGTCAAAGACCGATAATACTCTGGCAACCGAATCGAGTTCGATGACCGATTGAGTCTGAGACCGATTGAATCTGAGACGATTGAGTCTGCGACCGATTCGGTCGAGACCGATTCGAGTCTGAGACCGATTCGAGACAAAACCGATTGAGTCAGAGGCCAATTGGAGTCAGAGACCGTTTGAGTGGACTGAATCTGAGTCAAGACCGATTCGGTCTGAGACCACTTGAGTCTGAGACTGATTCGGATCGAGACCGATCTGAGTTTGAGACAGATTTGAGGTGAGATGGATTCGAGTCTGAGATTGATTCGAGTCTGAGACCGATTCGAGTCTGAGACCGTTTCGAGTCTGAGACCGATTAGAATCTGAGACCGATTTGATGAGACCGATTCGAGTGAGACCGATTCGAGCCAGAGACCGATTCGAGTCAGGTCGATTCGAGTCTGATACCGATTCGAGTCTGTGACTATTCGAGTCAGAGGCGATTCGAGTCATAGACCGATTGGAGTCAGAGACCGATTGAGTCAGGAGAATGATTCGATTCAGAGACCGATTGGAGCAGAGAACGATTGAGCAAAGACCGATTGGTGCCAGAGACCGATTCGTGCCAGAGACCATTCGAGTCAGAGACCGATCTAAATCTGAGACCGATTGGTCAGAGACCGATTCGGTTTCCCGAGACCGATTCGAGTCAGAGACGATTTGAATCGAGACTGATTCGATTTAGAGACCGATTCGAGTCAAGAACTGTTTCCCATTTAGAGACTGATTCGAGTCAGAAACCGATCTGAATCAGAGACCGATTTGAGTCAGAGATAGATTGAGTCAAAGACCGATTTAGTCAGAGACCGATTCGAGTCAGAGACCGTTTTAAGTCAGAGACCGATTCGAGCTCAGCGACCGATTGGAGTCAGAGACCGATTGAAGTCAGATACCGATTTGAGTCAGAGGACCGATTCGAGTCAGAGACCGATTCTAGTCAAGACCGATTCGACTAAGAGATCGATTCGAGTCAGAGACCGATTCGAGTCAAAGACCGATTGATTCAGAGACCGATTGGAGTAAGAGACCGATTGATCTAGAAACGATTCGAGTCAGAGACCTGATTGAGTCAGAGACCGTTTCGAGTCAGAGTCCGATTCGAACTCGTGAGACCGATCTGAGTCAGAGCCGATTCGTGTCAGAGACCGATTTGAGCCAGAGACCGATTGAGTCCAGAGACCGATTCTCGAGATACAAGACCGATTCGACTAAGAGATCGATTCGAGTCAGAGACCGATCGAGTGAGAGACGATTCGAGTCAGAGACCGATTGAGTCATAGACCGATCTGAGTCAGAGACCGATTTAATTCTTGAGATCTGATTGAGTCAGAGACCGATTCGGTTCTGAGACCGATTGAGTCTGAGACCGATTCGAGTCTGAGACCGATTCGAGCAGAGACCGATTCGAGTTGAGACCGATTCGAGTTAGAGACCGATCTGGAATCAAAGACTGATTCGAGCTATGAGACCGATTCGAGTCGAACCGATTGAAGCCAGAGACCGATTCGAGTCAGAGACCGATTCGAATCAGAGACAGATTCGAGTCAGAGACCGTTTGAGTCAGAGACCGATTTAGGTCAGAGACCGATTCGAGTCAGAGACCGCCTCAGTCAGAAACCGATTCGAGTCAGAGACCGATTCGAGTCGAGTATGAACCGATTGGCAGAGACCGATTTGAGTCAGAGACCGATTCGAATCAGCGAACGATTGTGTCGAGACCGATTGGCGTCAGAGACCGATTTATGTCGAGACCGATTCGAGTCAGAGACCGTTTCGTCAGAGACCGATCTGGAGTCAGCGACCGATTGGAGTCAGAGACGATTGAGTCAGAGACGATTGAGTCAGGAGACAGATTCGAGTCAGAGACCGATTCGTTTCAGAGACCGATTCAGATTCAGAGACCGATTCGAGCAGAGACCATTCAGTGAGCGACGATTGGGAGTCAGAGACCGATTGAGTCAGAGACCGATTGGAATCAGAGACTGATTGAGTCGAGACCGATTCGAGTCTGACACTGATTCGAGTCAGAGATCGATTCGAGCCAGAGACTGATTCGAGTAGAGACCGATTGGAGTTAGAGACTGATTGGAGTCGGAGTCAGAGACCGATAAGAGTCAGGACCGATTCTGATTTAGAGACCGATTGAGCAGAATTGTTTCGAACCAAAGACTGATTCGGGGTTAGAGACCGATTCGAGTCAAGAACGATTGAGCCAGAGACCGATCGAGTCAGAGACCGATTCGAATCAGGACCGATCGAGCTGAGACCGATTCAGAGTCAGAGACCGATAATACTCGCATACGATCTTCGAGTCAAACGATTCGAGTCTGATACGATTCGAGACACAGACCAATTGGTCAGAGACCGTTTGGAGTCGTCAGACCGAATTGAGTCAAGACCGATTCGTCTGAGACCACCTGAGTCGAGACTGATTCGGTCCGAGACCGATTCGAGTCGAGACAGATTTGAGGTGAGACCGATTCGAGTCTGAGATTGATTCGAGTCGAGACCGATTGAGTCTGAGACCGATTGAGATCTGAGACCGATTAGAATCTGAGACCGATCTGATTTAGAGACCGATTCAGTATGAGACCGATTGAGTATGATACCGATTCGAGCCGAGACGATTGAGTCAAAGATCGATTCGAGTCTGAGACCGATCTGAGTCTGTGACTTATTCGAGCTAGGGCCGATTCGAGTCATAGACCGATTGGATTAAGAGACCGAAGGGGAAAAGAAACATTGGCGAGACTGGATTTCCAAAACGTTGGGCAAACCGATTGCAGACCATTTGGTCGAGACCGATCGAGCCGAATTCAACCCCGAGACCGAGCGTCAGGCCCGACGTTCCGAGACCGACGTTAAACCGATTGAGCCGACGACGATGACGATTAAACGAGACCATCGGTTGGACCGAGGTCGAAATTATTCAGCCGAACAAACCGTTTGGCAAACTTTTTCGTCGGACCGATCGAGCGAGACCGAGGCCGAGACGTTTGGAGCGGAACCGAAGGGAGAGACCGATCTGAGCGAGACCGAGGCAAAGATTGAGCCGAACCCCGGTCAGAGACCTTTCGAGTCAGAGACGAGAGTCGACTTCGATTGAGTCAGAGCCCGAATTAGTCAGAACCGATCTGAGTGAGACCGAATGAGTCAGAGACGTTTCGAGTCAGAGACCGATTAGAGCGAGCCCGTTTCGAGCCAGAGACCGATAGAGCCAGGGGCGTTTCGAGTTGAGGGATTCGAGTCGGGGAACCGTTTCGAGTCTGAGCCCGATTGAGGTGAGACCGAATCGAGCCAAACCGTTTCGAGTCTGAAACCCATTTGAGTCTAAAACCCGTTTCGTGTTGATCCCGATTCGAGTCTGAGACCGATTGAGTTGGGGCCCGATTCGAGTTGAGACCATTTTTAAATTTTTAATTATTATTATTATTATTATTATTATTATTATTATTATTATTGTGTATTCCCCTTTCTGATCGAAGATTAATGAACTTTAGCCAGCTAGGGGTTTTTCCCCCGCTGGCTTTTTGCTTATTATTGGGGTGTTGTCAGGAAAAGGGTTAAGTCTGCAGACCACTGACCAAGGAGGTTGGGCCCAGGTGACAGTGTTGTTTAATGTGTCCCCATGGGGGACATAGTAGGAACCGGGGGGAAGGGAAAATTGACTTTTCCCCAAGTTGGGGAAAAGCTTCAGAAGAGAGAAAAAAATATAATTATCCGGGGACGAATACCAAATAATGGGGAAAGGTATTTAAAGGATATACAAATCCCTTTTACCTCATTATACTTTTGTTCAAAAAAATTAAAGATCCCGGATAAGACGTCAAAAGGTATTTTTAGGTTTTTATTTATCCGACGTCTATACGGTAAAATATCTCTATTTAATGTATTATACCGGTATTTTTCATCAAAATACCAGTTTTTTCTAAGAAAATGGTTTCAGTAGAATAAACAGGTTTTTGGGGGGAAATCATTGATTTTTCCCCCGAGATCGCTCAAAAAAAACAACTATTTAAGGCAGAGTTTCTGACAGGGGTCCTAGGTTTGAGTCCTGAGGGGGCGGTTTTTAACATATTCATAGGTCGAGTTCTCCCGTTGACGGGTCGAGTTCTGTCAGAGGGAGGCCCCCAAACGGTTTTTGCAGATATCAACACGAACTGTTCGCTGATTTGCCCACGCCCGGGCGCAGAGCTGGACACGTATGATGTTAAAAATTTACAAATTTTCCCAGATAAATTTGCCCTTTTCAGTAGCGATAAAAATGGAGAAACGTGTCTTTTTATCCATAAATGAGTCTTCCCCCCATACCAAACTTCCTTCATAGACTGTTTATCATAAATACGATTATTTGTTAAATTTGATCGTATATCTAATATTCGAATATATTTTTTCAGTTCCCAGATCCTTTTTCGTACCTAATTATAATAAAAATATTAAAATTGACGTTGAACCTAATATACATTTAAACCCCTGGGAAAATAAAGGTTATGTTTAATTCAAAATTAATTTTACTTTTTAATTTACACCAGTATTATTTAAAAAATTTTTGTTAAGAAAATAAAAGACTAATAATTTAAATTTAAAAACATTTAAAAATATTAATACTAATTAATTTTTAAATTTTAATTAAAATTTTTTAAATTTAAATTTATTATTTTGTTTGTTAATTTATAAATTTATTTAAATTAAAGAATTTTTAATTTAAAAAAGTAAAATTTTAAATATTAAAAAACCCCTTTTAATTAATTAAAATGTTATATATTTTTTATTATTAAGGAAGAAACACCTTGATGTGGGCTCCTCCAGATGCATTTAAAAAATGTGTTCCCCTGTAAAAGGGGAACCCTTCCCCAATGCAATGTTAATACAAATAATAATAGTAATAAAAAAATAAAATAGTAAAAATAACATAATAATTTATTTTTATTAAAAATTTTTCCCAATATTTTTTAATGTCAATATATATTAAACCCTTAATATAAACTAGAAAATAACATTTTTTTTACCCTATTTATTAATGTATAATTAATATTTAATTGTGAAATGAAGAAAAAGGAAAACCCATTTTTTAAAAACAAACGGGCCTGAAAGCCTGGGGTTCGTGAATCTAAAGGGGGTCAACGTTTCCCCAGTTCGCCAAGGAGGGGTCGGGGGGGGGAAAAAAGGGCCCCTAGCCTACGGCAGGGCGATAGTTGACAGCCCCCTGGGAAATACAAAGACGGGCTTAGGTCATCTCTCAGGTCAGATGGGAGATAGCTCGATGGGACAGGGCAAGGATGATTTCAGGCTAGAGGAAGAAATGGCATGGGGAGTCCCCGTTCCAAAGACCATTTTTATGGAACGTCGTTGACGACCTACTAAAAATCGCCCTACCACAAAATCCCCGATTTTATATGCAGACGACACGCTGTTTACTAGCCACAATGAGAACACAGAACTGCTAGAGATGCCCCAAATGTCTCTTTCAGGGTTAAAAGATGGATAACGCAAAAGACCTGCGGCAGCAAAGCAGAGGCGTATAGTAAGGGGACAGAAGAGCTACCCAAACCCCACATTTTGGACGCAGAAATACCCCAGGGAAAAAGCCAAATTAATACTTGGGGTGTCGAATAGCCCAAGGCTGAGTTTTGATCTCACATCAGCAAATGGGACAAGGAGCGGCGAGGGGCCAAACCCTTCCCAGAATTATGCCAAAATAGGAGGACCAAAAAACCCAAAGACGTATGATTCCCGCGTCCCTCATTCAAAAATGCTTCGCGGCCCGGGTGGGCTGACAACCGGGGCAAGCGGGACGGTACGCACGGAAACAGTTTGGGGGCGGAAAGGCAGCATCGCACAGACCGACAGCGAGACCGGCCAGAATATCAATTTTTGTTGGCCAGAGAAAAAAAGGGGTTATGACGAAGCGAAAACGCGACCCAGCGGGGAAAAACCCCGGGAGAGGAGGAAAGAAGAATTAAGAAGAGCGCCCAAACATCACTATTGGGGAATGGCAGGAGGGGGGTGGGGGACCAAAGGAAAATGGAACATCTTGATCCCAAATATGAACCAGGTTCAATGGGAATGCACGGAGAAGTAAACGTCAACCCACACAAGTGCTCACAGGTCAATCCACCTTTTAGTTTTAAAAAGAGCTTTGATCAAAAGGGAATTTGTGGTTACGAAAATGATGACCCCATGCACAAATATGTGAGATGGGACATGGAGAAAAATTGAACAAAATTTGGGGAGAAATTTCCACCCAAAAAGTTCGGGTTTTGCTTAATCGGAGGAAAGGGGGACAAAAATAAAAAGGTTTTTGACCCTGGGATAAAAAAGGAAAGAAGAGGACAGAACGTAAATGAAGTAAAGGCTCATTTTCCTCCGCCTCTTCATTAAGTAATGTCCGGACGATTCCGGAGAGGCGCAGGGACATAAGAAGAGGGGTTTTTTAGGGGGTATACCACACACCAGGATTATACCATCTGAATTCTGGGGTGCATAATGTTTTTTTTCCTCTCACAAATAATAAAAAAAAAATAATAATAATAATAATAATAATAATAATAATAATCATCATCATCATATAGGATAAGAAGAAGGCCCGTGGGTAGATGGGGCTGCAGCAGCCTCGCCTGCGGAGGAGGCTGCATTATATGTTTTGGTGATTACCCCCTTCATTTATCAAAATGGGGTGATATGATGATGGTGGGGGGTGAAGAGACAATCAAAATACGACGATCCCTACGCAAGATGGGGTTACAGCCCCTTGAAGACGAGGGTTTGGGGGCAAGGGGCATCCATATTAATAATAATAATAGTATAAAAAAAAAAATTATTACTTTTTGGTAATTATTACCCCACACACAAATTATACCCATATTTTCACACAGTCATCAGTCTTATAGCTATCACACACCCACATCAAAGCAGGGAAACTGATATTTTTCATACTAAATATTCTATAATTAAAAAATACAATTTTATTAAAGAAAATTTTAAAAAATAACAAAAATTTTAAAAATCTTTATAATCCTACAATCCTCCATATTATTTTTTTATTATTATTATTATTATTATTATAACCATTGTGCGCGGTTAAAAGGAACTCGAAACAATAAATACGTATTGAAAAACCCCAAGGATCGCACCGCCCACGCCCCCTTTGGAGGGGGACCGTTTTTTCACCGCCCAGGGCCCCTCAGTCCGGGGCACGGGCGGCGCGGCGCGCCGTCGGCTGCACAACGACGCGGGGCGGGGCCGAGGCCTGTGTGGGGGGGGTCCGCGTCCTCGTGACGGAGGCGGAGGGGTTGTGCACGGGCCCGGTTGAACCCCCCGACGCCGCCCCCCCCCCCCGCCCCCGCCCCCACCGCCGCAGACGGGGTAGAAGTTCTGCTTCGACAGCGACTTAGGCTAAAAAAGGGCCCCGGGGGATCGCCCAAGACCGGGGCAAAGCGGAGTGTCCATTAGCGTAATACGTGGGCGGCTTAAAGCCCCAGGCCCCCCCCGCCGCCCCGCGCCCCCCCGCCCCCGGGCCCCCCCCCCCGCCCCGCTGACCGACCCCCGCACTGCGGAGGCGCCACCGCCACCCCTTCCAAGCAGCACCAAACGACACGACACTTCCCCTCCCCCGCTAAGGTGGCTCAGGGCACCCATTGATGCCACGCATCCCTCTGACCGCCGCCAGTCACGAGGGAGCAGGATTTGCGACGAACAGAGTTAGGTCGGATTCGAACATACTTGAGTGTTTTGTTTCGAGGGGATTCCAAGACGAAATGGAAAATTTTTTGCCTTTTCCGGCCCTTTCCCAAGATGTCGCAGATCGCGCCCGTACCGAGCCACATCAAGAAACCAGCGGCAGCCCGACAAAGAGGGAAAAAGCAACCCAATTACAGCTCGAAGATAACCTCAGATGCCCGTAAAAAACCCCGGATAATGTATAAACCCAGTCAAAAATCCCCCAAAAGTTTTTCAGCCAGGTTGTTTCCAGCGTGTTGGAGAATGTTTTTAGCGGGCGGCGTCGATGGGTTTTTTGTAGCCCCGATCAACACCGGGCGAATGCGGAGGGTATCAACAAGGGGCCCAGGACGACTTGATCTTTCCTTCCTCTTCGCCCCAGCCCCCCCCCCCTTACATACCTACACCATGTTACCTACCAAAATGCCGGGAATCGGCGGGGATAAAAAATTTCTGGGCTGGGCGGTGCCCTGCTTTTGGGGAGATCCCGTCGAGGGCAGGGCAGAGGCAGGGCAGACGAAAGGACAGCCGAAAAAAAGAAAAAGGACGGGGGGAATGAAGGTCGGAAGGATGGAGGGTTTTGATTGACGATTTTTGTTTTTCCCGGGCCCAACGTTTTGGTTTTGGGCCGGGGAGTGTAGTTTTTTTTTTCCCGGGAGATGGCGGTGATTTTCCCCCGCTGGAGGCGATCCGGCGCCGACCTACCGTGGGCAGGGGGGTTTCCCCAACCAGGACTCTCCCCCCAAGGGGGCCCCCCGCCGGATGCGGAAAGACCCGTTGCCGAACGACCCCCGGGGCGTTACCGCCCCGCCGGAGGAAGGCGCCGGGGGGCCGGCGGGGTTTCCGCGCGGCCGCCGCCCCCGAGCAAGGGGGAATCGCCACCCCCCCTACCCGCACCATGGCCCCGCCACCAGAGGGCTATATGGGGGCCGACCGACCCAAGACAGACATCGAGCGAGGGTTTTTAAGGAGGGGTTCGGGGCGAGTGACGAGGGGGAGGGTGACGCCACAGCGCCCCGGACGAAAGACGATTTCAGTGAATATTGACGACTCGGTTGTTTTTGGGATTTCTTCGGGACAACGGTGAAACGGTCACTTTTGGCACACTCTACTGGTGCCGGGGAACTTGGGCCTTTTAAATGTTTATTGAATAAAAATCTTTTATAAAGTTTTTCCTTGATTGATATACAACAAACTTTTGGTTTCATGATGGGACCGCGATGAGTTGTAGTGTTGCCCGGGGAGTTTCATTTTTGAGTCATCCCCCCATCTCGATCAATTTTTGAGCTCTGTTTCCCCTGAGCAAATGCTGAGATACCCCCTTTGTTTTGCATCTGACATAAATGTAATTTTTATTATACATAAAAAATTATCTGTACACAGAACCAATAATGCAGTTATTAAAAACATCCCAACAAAATTTGAACTTTTTTTTGTAATGAAAACAAAGGTGTTTTTGCCCTATTTTTTTATGCATTTTAATTTTTTTACAGAACTTTTTCCCTCACTCAGGTTTTTGAGAATCCCTCAAAAAATTTTGTGTACTGTATATATAGATATGATTCCCAGCTGAAATTACATTTATCTTCTAAAATGATGTGAATTGATTTTTGACTGCACTGCTTGGAACATTTTTTTTGAGTACAAAAATAGTCTGTTTAAAATTTGGTCACATGTACATAACAATGTATGTATCAAAAACCCATCCGTTCATGTTTTCTGTCCAGTTTCCCCGATCCATTGGCAAATGCTGAGATGGCCCCTTTTTTGTTTGGAAAAATGTAACTTCATTTTCGTACGCCTAGAATTCAGGGGGAAAAACATTTATTCAAATTATCGTTTTATTGTTTTGCAGGAAGTTTTATTCAGGACAACATGGATAAGAGCCAAAATTTTTTGTTTTGATTTGAAAATAGATTTTATAAATGGGAGCATTTTTTTAATTTTTTTTAAAAATTTTAATAGTATATGACTTAGGGTCCCGAATTTTTAAAAAAAGTGCACACAACACTTTTTCCCCTAGACGTCATAGCAGTTTTTAACTGCTTTTGAAGTAAAAAACAATAAAATAAATAAATTATTTTTTGGGGAGCGCTTCCATTTCCGGGATGTTTTGGGGAAACGCCCCCTTTGTTGGTCAGTCCCCCAGGTTTTTGAGAGGAAAGAAATGAGAGTGCAAAGTGATTTTCAATACTATATTACATTCCCTTTTCTTTTAGTTCCAATCACCTCACTGACAAGTTTCCGTAGTTATCAGACCTAAAGTCTGGTTTTTTACCACTTTTTAAAGGTTCCCTGCTGTTTTGCATATTTAAAATTTCTTTCAAATTGCGTATTCATCGCCCTTTTTTTGAGGGCAACAAATAATCCTTTCTTTAGTTTAGCATCACTGATCCTGGGAAACTTTTTTTTTAGAAAAAAAAATGCCATCACGATCCATAGCTTTCAATTTTAATCATGCGTAGTATATGCAGGAGGACTGATGTTTTCAGAACGTGGGTTGGTGAAAACATTCTCCGTCCTCATGGGGCTCATTTGGCCAGTTCTTTTTATTTATTTATTTATTTATTTGCAAAAACAGAAAACTGCGTATGAGTGCGGGGGGAAAAATGAATTTGGTACATTTTTTAAAATTCCTGATTTTCACCAAGTCATATACTACTTTAAATTTTTTAATTTTGAAAGGGAAAAAAACAAAAAAAATCAAAAAAACCCATTTTCAAGGATAAACAAGCAATAAATTTTTTAATTTTAAAGGGGGAAAAAAAAAAACTCCCATGTAATAAAACGATTTTGGGGTAAAAAAGCAATAAATTTTAATTTTGAAAGGGAAAAACAAAAAAATCCCCGAGAATCACAAAGAAAAAAAACAATAAATTTTGGGCCCTTTTTATCCCGGGCAACATGGAAACGATAATTTAATAAATGTATTCCTGAATTTAGAAACGCACAGAAATGGTTACATTTATGTCCAGAAGAAAAAAAGGGGGATCTCAGCATTTGTCAATGGACGGGAAAAACGAAAAAACCCGAGAGATGGGGGTATTGACCCCAAGCTGTAGTACAATAGTTGTTAGTTGTTTAAATTTTTTTATACAGTCCAAAATGGTAAATAATGCAAAGAATTTTTAAAATTAATTTCTTTTCAGTCAGATAGTTCTAATTGTATAGAAACAGTTTGAGAAAACGATTTTACTTGGGATTTAAACTTTTCTATTGAATTTAATCGTTAATGTCATCTGGCAAAAGGGTTTAAAAATGTAATGTATTGTATGTAAATTTTTAATGAGCGTTGATACTGTCATGATGAATAATTTCAGTCGAGGTTATAGTAAAGACTTCGGCGTTTTCTGAAAAAATATTCCCCCCCTTTGAGAAGCTTTTTTTACAAAACCACTGATTTGTAAAAAAAAGACACGGTAAATTAAAATTCCAAATTTAAAAAGAGGCTTTAAAGAATCACGTGGGTGGGGGGTTTTATTCGCAATCTGTTTTTTTAACTTAAAAGTCTATATAAGATGTATTTCCGAATATTTGCCATATCTCAGGGGGAAAAGAAAAATTCGAAGTATACACAACGAGCAGTATGAAGGCTGACTGAATTTGCAAGAATTCTGAACGCAGATAATGAACTTAATTTTTTTAACATTTAAAAGATTCCATTTAAGGGTTTTACTGAATTAGAGACCAAAAATTTTTTACCCAAACAGTCAATGGTACATTGTTATTTTTAATGGAGACAGAATTGTTTATTTGAAAAGAAAAAATGCATTAAAAACCGTTTTTTTGTTTACTATTAATTTGTTATTTCGAAAAAAATTTGAAAAATCTGATATTGACTATTTTTTGGTTTTTTATTGCAAAGGATGTTCATCATCCAAAAAGAACCGTTCTTCCGTTTGAATCGTCGAGGAAGTTTACGTAAAGAGAACAGAGTACCAAAATCGATCCTGAGGGAAATCCACATGAAGAACTTTAATATAATGATTAAAATTCCCCGCATTCCACTTAAACAAGAAGCAAATACAATTTTTTTATATCGAAGCTTATTTTGTAAGATTGCATAACTTTCAAATCCCCCACATATCTGCCCAAAAAAAATTGTAACTTTAACATTATCATAGATTCTATCACAATCCCCCTTTCCAAGGGAAAAAAGCACAGGTATATTCTTTTTTTTATTCATCTGCAAAGTTCACCTTTAAAACATACTTTGTAGAGGAATGTTATTTATTTTATAACATGGTTTCAAGGTACAATCCCCAATGTTAAAAAATAACAGTAATAGTAAAGTTAATAGTATTAGAATAATAGTATAAAATAATAATAGTATAATAAATAAAAAAAAAATAATAGTATAATAAAATGAAAAAAGTAATAAAAAAATAATAATAATAATAGCACCAGCAAGGACAAAGGAACAGCGGAACCCGGGAGAGCAGCAGTAGTAGGGGAGAGCAGTAGGCGGGAGAGAGAGCGGGGGCAGGGCGGCAGTAGCAGAGCGGCAGCAGGAGCAGCAGGAGCGGGGCAGCAGCAGTAGGGCAGAAAGGCAGGCAGCAGAGCAGCAGCAGCAGGGGGCAGCAGCGCAGAGAGCAGGAGCCAGCCCGCAGTGTGCAGAGCAGAGAGCAGAGGGGAGAGAGCAGCAGGCAGGAGCAGAGCAGCAGTAGCAGTAGAGCAAAGCGGCAGCAAAACACAGCAGAGCAGAGCAGGCAGCAAACAAGTGAAATAGAAAAAAAAAGGGGAAAAAGAAGAAAAAAATGATTATAAAATAAAAATGGGTTATTGAAAATATAAAGATGGGAAAAGGGGGTTTAAACTGAGATTCAACCTTTTTGATAAAAAAATTTTTGTGTATTTTGTATTTTTTTTGCAGAATTATGTGTGGTTTCATTGTTTTTTTACGTGAGAAATACTACTCAATACATTTTTCCAGATAACATTTTTAATTTTACCACAAAACCCCTTAAACGTATTGGCTGGTGGGGGACACTAGTTGGGGAAATTAACGGAAAGCCAGCACCCTCCCTTAAAAAAACTGAAAACTTTCGCCATAGTTTGGGCTTTCAGAGACACCAAAACATTTTTTTTGGTACGCATACCCGAAATTAAGATTTAAAATGGGGAGTGCAGTACCCCACTTACTCAAAAATTTAAAAATATTCAAACAAGGAATTTTTGGGGTCCAAAGCCTTTTTAAAAATTTTTAAACATCCCAAAAAGAAAACAAAAATCAATGAACCAAATTATTTTAAAAAAAAAATTTTTTGCGCCATAATTTTGGGCCCCGAGTTACACAAAAAAATTATTTTTATTGACAATACCCTGAAATTAAGGCCTAAAAAGGGGGGTGTTAAACCACCTTTTTCAAAATTCAATTTTTTTTTTGTTCGAAACAAGAATTTTGGGCCCCCTTTTTACTATTTAAAAATTTTTAAATTTACCCCAATATTTTGAGCTTTTAAAGACAAAAAATTATTTTTTTTCCACATTTCAAAGTCTGAATTTAATTTTTCAAACATGGATTGAAGAAGCCCATTGCTCAAACGAGATCCAAGAAATCTCCCCATACCTGGGTGGAATCCTGCACGGGATTTTCTGCAAAAAATAAAAGTTTAGACTGCCATCTATATTTTTAAAACTAGTTGCAGATCAATAAAAAAGAATTAATTTAAAATAAAATAAATTAAAAAAATTAATTTATACTTCCCCTATAACTTTTCGAATATTGACTTACTTTTGGGAAAAAAAGTTTTTTTAAAAAATTTTCCCAAAGAGATACAAAAATTGATTACTTATTTTTCGACAACTGCCTTTTCGTTAGTCCCGGGGTAGTATGTTTTTATCGGGAGATGGGGGGAATCCCCGCTGGATGGCGGGTCCGGGGCCGACCTACCGTCGGTAGGGGGTTTCACAAAACTCCCCCCCAGCGGGGGACGCCCCAGCCGACGTCTGGGCCCGACCGGTTCCCGGGGGTGGAGTGGTTGCGGGGCTGTGTGTAGGGTGTGAAGGGGGAGGAAAAAGGGAAAGGAAGGGGAAAACGCGCACGGTCCTGGGTTTGTTTTTCCCCGGATTGCCGGTGGGTCGGAAAACCACGGGGAAAAATACTGATCAGGGGAGCCGACAGCCCCCGATGGCGGCCGAATTTGGGTTTTGCTGAAAACTAGTGTCGAAAACCCAGCGTAAATGAACCTAGGGGCCCCCCGGTCGAGGGCTGGGACATCAGTTGAGCTCTGAGCTACCGCCCGGTGATACGAAAGAATGATAGTGTTTCTGAAGATAGAATTATTTTTACTTTAAATTCTCTTTTTAATCCAGAGGGTCCACACTGGTCACCTACTATCTCGAAAAAAATTTACATTTTGTACAAAATTTCATGTTTTGGCTGTTAAAATTTTTTGATTTATTTTTATTTATCTGGTTTACAAATGGGGCTTTTTTTTTATGCCGCACCACGCGTTTTTGAGGTTTGTTCTTTCAAAATAATACAGCTCTGGTTTTTCATTCTAAAATAAAAAACCTTGGGTTTAGTATACTTTTTGGGTTAAAAACAAATTTTTACAAAATACCTTTTATGTTTTTATTTTAGAAAAGTTTAATAAATCATCGAACTGAAATGAACCAAGTTGATATTTGGAAAGTTTTTCCCCAAAAAAGAAAAGAATCACAGCCTTTTCATTTTTCTGTTTTTACACAAAGAAGTTAGTTTTTTAACCATCATTTGTAAGTAAGAACCCCGAAAATTACACTCTTTTTAAAATTGGGAATTTTTTATTTTTTTTCCCCTTTTTAACGTAATATTCTGTTGGGGACGAGTTATAACACAAGCAACTTTAAAGCCATTATATCAAACTTTATTAAAAATTTTTTAAATTTAATCAAAGTATTTTTTAAAAAATTTTAAACTGCAAAAAAGGGAAAATTTTTACATTACACTACCCTTTTAAATAATTAATTATTCTTTTTTATTAATACATAGTTGGAACTATTTTGAAAATTCATTAAAATTTTGAACCATTTAAATGGGTTGACATAAAGCATGTGGAAAGATCTTCGTTTCCCCCGATCCATTGAGCAAATTTAGATGGCCCTTTTTTTTTTGGGCATAAATGTAACTTATTTTCTGTGCACACTTCTAGATTTCAAGGGGAAATAGAAAAAATCGTTTCCATATTGTTGAACCAATTGCTAATGGGGTAGGCAGAGGCCCCCATACTTAAAATTGATTTTTTTGAACTGTATTTGGAGGCCCAATTCTTCTTAGAAATTTTATAGAAAAAACGAAGAGAAATACGAAATAGTTTTTTAAAAAAATTTTCTCATGGAGTTTATGTAGAAATTTTCATTTTTTGAAATTTTTTAAAAAAATATTTTTTTTTTTAAAATGATTTTCAAAAAACAAAAGGACTAAAAACCCAAAATCGACACCGGACTCAAAAGGTGAAAAAAATTGTAAACGGTTTTTAATTAAAAATAATTTTTGATCATGTATTACTTTTAAAAGAAATTTAAATTTAAATTTAAAAGTTTTGTCTGTCAAAATAGAAAGAGGGTACTAAATAAATTGATTTAAAAAATTTAATTTTGCTGTATTCTTTTTTTGTTGTTTTTTTAAAAATACATATGTTGTTTTTAAATATCTCATGTCATATTACGCACTTTTCCCGAAATTTGTATACATTATTTCATTTGTGAGAAGAAGCTCAAATAACTTTCCCATGCATTCTTCAAAACTCAATGGTTTTCTTGGGGGAAAAAATTTTAAATTTTTCTTATAGTAAAATTAAGGGCCCTTTTTTTTAAAAAAGTCTCCAAATGTTTCAACAAAATGTTCAAAGGACGAGGTTTTTCTTTTATTGATTTTAATAATTTTTTTTCCGTTTTAAACCGAAAAAAATTTAGAAATGGAAAAAAAGTTGTGGAGTTAGATGGCAGGGGAAAAAGGGTGGATAACCCGAAAAGTAGACCAGGCCAAATATATTAGAATCTAATTGTAGAGAAAGTTTGGGCCCTTCTGTAGCAACTGTTTAGATAACTGAGACCGATCAGTATTCCCCAACTTCATGCATTTTCACCCCCCGGGCTTTTTACAAAAAAATCCTTTGGGCCCATCCAAAACAAAATTTTCGTTGACAAATTTGCCCAAGACGACCATCTCTCAGGGTCATGTCCAGTGCTTGATAGAATGACTCACTGAACCTTTGGGAAAAAGTTAAGCAAAATATAAACCCAATTTTATAAACATCGTTATACATGCATTTTCTTTTGAGCTATTTCGAGCGATATCTTTACCCAAAACCACAATTCAACAACGCCATGAAAAAAAAATTTAACTTCCAGCGCGCCCC
>CAXIVR010000001.1:7802204-7813176 GCA_964035755.1 Teleogryllus oceanicus
TGCAATTTCGGGGAATATACGCAAACATTCTTTAATGCAGGTGCCTGCACATTTCCTCTGCAAAGTTTTCGCGAAACTCCCAATTTTGAAGTCAAATATTGGAATTATTCCCTGAGCACACCCTCCGGACTCAAGGCGTTAATATTTCGTAAACCCTTAAATCTGATCTAAGCCACGAGTGTCATGGTGAAAATTTAAACTTTGTGAATTTCGTTGATAAATTAAAGAAAAATCGACGCCGCTCTTAAAATATGCAAATAAATTCTTAATTGCGGACAAAGAAAGGGCAATCTACATTCTTTAATGACCGTAACTTCTTACGACCTCTCAAGAAATGAAGGCGGAATGCAATTCAAGACTATCCTTAACAGAGTTTGAAATGAAGGATAATGAAGTGAGATGGTGAAAAAAGTCAGAAAATTTATAGATATATAGTTTTGTGTTATTGTGGTAATATTCATATATGAATATATGGAAAATATGATACTACCTGAAACTGCAGAGCGTCGAAAGTTGGAACATTTTTTTAAAATACATTAAGGAAAAGTGGAAGATTGAATGTCCAAACGGTACCTCAGCGAACTCAATGGTTCAATTAATCCTGAAAAAATTTAAACAAATATTCGCCAACATGTACAAGGTCACAAGATGGTACTTCATTTGAAATTGTAATTAAAACTTTATTCTATAGGCAACTACTTTTATGAATTAAATCTCCGCTTATTAAAGCTTGATACCACAAACTCTGTGGAGAGCAAGAGGAGAGGAAGAAAAATATGACTGTTACGAAAATCTCCGAGTTTTAACTAAGGCATATATTAAATGGAACAATAAGTATTAATAAATTCAAAACCGAATAAAATATTACATGTCTAAAGTTGAAAATGGTTTCTTCTTATATTGCTTCTTATGTTACTACTTGCTAGTATATAACATTTCATTTTCCCACTGATCACACGCATATTATGAAACTGATTGCTTACTCGTCCACCTTAGATTCACATGTCAACACAATTACATAGCTTCACTAAATGTGAAGGAAGTTCATTGGGAAAGTCATGAACAACGATTCTTAAAAAAAGTTGTTTTCGCCTAAATTCTCTTTCAAATTAAGGCAATTAAAAAACATTTTCTTAAAAAACCGCTTGAGGTTTTTAATTTTTTCTTGCGGATAATAGAAAGGACGCTTGAAAGAATCGCGTAGGACTCATTTTCAGTGATCACCCTTGCATTTGCATTTGCATTAAAATTGCATTTTGGGAATAATGGAGACCGGGAGAGGTGGCTCAATGCATCAACTGATGTCACTGAGTACCTTTGACCGGCTGGTCTAGGTTTGAGCCCAGACGGCGGCAGGATTTTCGTCATTACCTTGTCAGTTAGGTCAAATTCATTCGCTGTCTGGAGGAGAATTCTAGAGGCCGGCTGATCTCATCGGTAGTTTTCCGTGGTTTTTCATTTCTTTCACCTTGGCGGAAGATTATATTATATATTTAGTTGTGTTCCTTCTTCGTGCTCTTTACTTAATGTATTGTCTTTTAGTTATAGTTATTTAGAGTCATATTTTTAATTACTTTTGTTCTAATATAATAAATTCTACTGCTTCCAAAGTTGGCTTTATGTATTGAAAACTTTCTTCTCAAAATTGATCATGTTTATGGAAAGAGCTTGAAAATGGAAAAGATTAAGACTGATGATAACTTATTTCAAGATTTGTCATCTTTCCTGTTAAATTTTATCTTACAATAATGATACATCATGACAGAAGTGTAACAAATCATTTAATCTCAATTCAATTATCATTCTCCATAATATTTGACAATGTGATAGTTGACAATTCTTCAAGTAAAGTTCATGACAAGGTTTATCAAATACACAATCGTAAACCAGAAAACAAAGAGTTAAGGAAAAATACAGAAACAATAAACAAAATAATTGTACCCTAATTAATCTTTCTCATTTTCGTGGATTATACGGGCCAATGATCAAAAACCGTTTGGGTGTATTTACAAATTCTTAGCGTTTTAAATGTGCTGATTTAAAAATAACATTAAGAATGTCGTATCATCTACCATTTGTTCACATTTGAATATTTTCCATATAGCTGGGGAATGTAGTTCAGTATATAGAAACGTTTGAGATGCAGGAAGTTAGAATGATAAAGTATTGGATGAAAAAGGGGAGTAGTATGCGCTTGGGAAAAATATATCAATATTGTAATCCCTTCTACTATCGCGCATCTATAGTAGTAGCGGTTTCACAGTTCCCTTTGAAAAACGGTATCGTGTTTGTTTTATTCGAGGTGTACGTTTTTGCACTCTTGCTATCAAGATAGATCCTAGTTTAGAATTAGTGGTCAGTCATGGGTAATCGTGGTTATAAGAAGGAGTTTTGGCAGTTTCTTTATATTAATGGCAATTTGTGATTGAAACACAGCGACGGAACATTACAGACTTTGTTATTAATGTGTATTTTTCAAATTTGAAATTAAATTTGGATATCGGTTAAATCATGGACAACAATCAACTATCAACTATAAAGATTAAACAAGTTCTTTGAAACCATTTTTTGTTAAAGTACTATTACTAAGAAATATTAAAGAACTCTTTTCATTCCCATGGCATAGAAGAAAGACACTTAAAGAAAAGGATAATGAAAGAAGAATATCACTACTATCCCAAAAAACTTAAACATGATCAAAAGAGAGAAAAGATAGAGAGAAGAGAGAGAGAGAGAGAGAGAGAGAGAAGTGAGAAAGAGAGAGAGAAGACTAGACGTGCTGAAACACAAAATACTTTTTGTTTGTTTGTTTATTTGTTTGTTTCTTTGTTTACTTGTTTGTTTGTTTACTTGTTGTTTGTTTGTTACTTGTTTGTTTGTTTGTTTGTTACTTGTTTGTTTGTTTTTACTTGTTGTGTGTTTTTTTACCTGTTGGTTGGTTTTTTTGTTGGGTTTTTTACAGCCTGTGGTTTACCGTTGGTTGTTACTATTGTTGTTTGTTTCATTGTTTATTATTTATTTATTACCCCACCCAATATTTATTTACCTATTTATATTTACGTTGTTTGTTACCCTTGTTTGTTTGTTGTTGATTGGTTTATTTATTTTATTTATTACCACTATAATCATCTTAATTTATTTTACTTATTTATTTTTTTATTATTCTTATTTAATTATTTCTTATTTAATTATTTACTTATTTAAAATTTTTTCTTATTTATTTTACTTATTTACTTATTTACTTATTTACTTATTTATTTACGTCAAAAAAGGTTAAAAACTTATATGACGTCTTGGGGAGAAGGGAAGTGAATTCTGTGTACATTTTCAGAATTCTTTATCTAAGTCATATACTACATGAATTTTAAAAAAAAAAAAAGCTTCAAGATTAAATAAGCAATAAATTTTGGGCTCTTATTCAGATCCCCTTTCGTAAAGGAATAATACCCTGTCGTAACAATGGAAACGATAATTTGAATAACTATAATTCCCAATGAATTCTAGAAGACGTACAGAAATGAAGTTACATTTGTCCAGAAGTACAAAAGGGGGCCATCTCAGCATTTGCTCAATGGAGCAGGAAAATGGAGGGAAAAACCCATCGAGAGGGGGGTCATTGACCGGAGGCTGCAGTCAATACTTGTTACAGGATTTTTACATTTATACAGTCAAATGGTAAAATGTGATTATCACTGTTAAAATTAATTTACTTTCCTTGTGACGCTAATTTAAATCAGAGTCAAACCATTTAATGATTCCAAACGAGTAGGTTAAGTTGGTACGGCCCATGTGTTGATGGCTGTTATAATGTTCTTACCTGATAATTTTGTGTTGAGTACTTTGGTTATTCTACTCCGGTACTTTTCCGTAAGGTTTTTCTTTAGGTGGGTATGTTAAATCTTCATTCTCCATATTCCAAGATATTTAAACATAGCACTTGGTTCCAATTCTTCAATACCTTGGAACTGTTGGTTCGTTGTACAGTTCCCTTTTTCCCGAACATTGAGAATAGTGCATTTGTCTATACCAAATGAGATGTTAATATCTTTACTAATGATAGCCGCAGTGCTGATTAAGGATTGAAATTGTTTCATGGTTCCAGCGTGAGTTTTAAATCATCTATAAAAAAAAGAGGATGATCTTTTATCATATTTTATTTTGTAACCCACCTTACTTTTTGCAATAGTTCAGATAATGGTTTGATGAATAAACAAAACCGCATTGACGAGAGGAATCTCCTTGGAGTATTCCCCTTCTAATGTTAATGGATGCTTTTTATTTCAATATGACTATATCCCCGTCATTATCATCATCATCATCGTCGTCGTCGTCGTTGTCGCCTTCAAGCATTTAATATTTCCGAAGAGATCATGTCAATTTTACGAACTTCAGTAGGCAGTCGTGAGGGGCTGAATAATATGCCTGGATGTAATCATACAGCATACATGTAGATTTCCTTCTCAGTTTGCTCCTGTTTCAGTATTATAGCGTCGATAGTGTTTGTTTTTGATATCATCCATATCAGTGCTCGTTGGTACTCTGCATTTCCTGTTCGAAAGTCATGAGTTTTCATAACAACAAAGTTTTAAAAATTAATTATTTAATAAATCACAAGAGCAATTAAATCTGTATAGAGAAAAACAATTAGTTCAATTATCTATTAACTATGTTCCAAATTTTTATGTGCCTGTGCTCGTTGGTTCTTTCTTTTTTTAAATTTTTAATATCTGGCTTGGTTAATAACTTCCATGCACTTTCAAAATTTTATATAATTCACGGCAACATTTATCAATTTATCTTTAGTCAAATGTACTAGTATTGAAGGGCATTCCAATTATTATTGATTTTATCTATTTGTGCTCGTTATACCCTCAAGTTCTCATTTGATTGTTGTACATGGTTGCATAAGGACAAGTTTTAAAATTTTTTTTTTTGTATTGGCAGAAGAAATTAAATCGTGTATAAAGTAAACATTTTTTTTTAAATATCTATTAACTATGTTCCTAATTTTATGAGACTCGTTTATGTGCTCGTTGGTTCTCTCTATTTTCGAATTTGAATATCTGGCTTAGTTCGATAACTCTGATGCAGTTTCAATAATGTTTATATAATTCACGGCATTATTTATCAATTTATCTTATTGTAATAAACTAGTATTCATGTATTCTATGTATTAGTAGTATAGATTAGTTATTTTAGTTATATGTGCTTGACGTCAAGCTAGCAAACGTTTTCTCCACGAAAATACGTGCAGTTAATTAGCAATAAATGATTTGACGTGTTTCGTGTCGATGTGCTGACTTGGCTGTTTCAGCTTGACGCACCTGACTGGCCGATAGTTTTCGGCTTCGAAGATCTCTTCTTGTACAGCACGTGTTCCCTGCTGTTAGAAAGATGGTTTTTCGGCTGCTTTGAAGAAATATCTTAGTATAGCTCCATGTGCAGACACTAGTAGTTTCAGCTAAAATTTGAATTTTATCGGGACCTGGCCCCGTCAGTTCTTCTTCTTTTGCCCCTTTTGCAATATCTTCAGCTTAAATCTCATTTTCATTGGCATTATTTCTGTATGTTTTGTTTCATTTTCTGATCTAGTTTGCATCTTGTTGGTCGCCCTAGTTCCGTCCACAACCAACTCCAAACTTAACAGACCTCATTGACATGTGCTGTGAGGTTATTCTCCTATCTCACTCTCTAACCCAGTTCAAGTTGTAAGAACTTCTTTCTTTTTTTGTGAAATCCAAGTTTTGCTGCTTTCTTCATTTTTCTTAGTGCTATCTCTTAGCCTTCTAGCCTTGCTCCTTTATCTTCAAATTTTTGTCATAATGAATCTCTGAGGTTAAGAAGAAGCTGAGCAATCTCTGGGCATGTTATATTAATTGCATCTCTTCTCGGAATGTCGTTTACTTTCATAAAACTCTTTTCAATGGTTGATGATTAGATATTCAGTAATAAGGTCTACTTTTGAACGTACCTTTTAATGCTGTTTTCCTAGTCTCATCTTCCAAGATGGATTGCTGACGATTTCCTTTTGAAGAATGTGTTTTGGTTTTCTGTCCATTTAACTCGATGAATTACTGCTGCACAGTGTATCGCAATATGTATTTTCGCCAAATCATTAGTATCTTTTTATATATTGACGCAAAACTTCGTTTACTTCTTTCTGTGAGTGAAGCTTTCCCAATTACTTAAGGACAGGACGTTTTTGTATGATTTGTATTGCGATAAGATTCGAGAAGGCAATGGAATTTTGGATGCGCTGTGTTTTGTTCATGTTCTTCTGTAGACATAGAGTTCTTTGTGATTATTTGAAGGATTTCGACACCCTCATCCACCGTAAACGCTGAAGTAGTATCATCGGCCTTCCATTCCCGTCGCCCGGGTAATTTTGATGTAAGTCATCTAACGACTTCTTCTGCCGGTGACGCCGCTGGGATGAGGCCGACATTCGCCTGACATGTCACAGGCTTCCTAGGGCATTGACGATGATTTTTAAATGAAATTCACAAGTCATTAAAAAGAATTGTCAATGCCCTGAAGAGCCGCGACATGTCAGGCGAATCTCGGCCTCTCAGCTCACTACCGGCTCACCGACAACAAGAATCATCGATTCGAGCCGCAGCTTTCTTTTTATCTCTATGTTCTCGACGTATGTTTTCTGTTGGTATCAGATTGCCAAACGTTTATAATGTTCCTTCTATACACCAAATTCTGCTCGGTTATGTCTATTTCTGATGTGCATTACATATTTCCTTGAAGAAATGATGCCTGTATCCTGGAAGGGAATTAGGTGACACGACGGACACGGTAAAATATTATGATAACTTCAAAATCATATTTCGTGACCATTTTATTGGTTGTCTTTCCTTCCTCACGCAGGCAGTTTTTGGCTGTCTTCTCACAGGGAAGAGAGCAGTCAGCAGTTGGAGTGGCACTAGATGTGCTGGCCTCTACGTTCGGTTGTTCAGGTTGATGTTGGGCTGTAGCTCTTGAGTAACAGAGGTCCGCCTGTCAACTCTCTGCCTTCGCGGTCCACGTCGTTACATCGCTGGCCCCTCGCTACCTGGCGCTCCCCAGTTAGCAGCTCTGTTCCCGAGGCCTTGCGACAATTGAACAATCTCCAAATTTATCATATGCCATTGCCCTATTTGCATTAACATAATCGACATGCCCATCTCTCGTGTCTTGAGAGATGTGCGCTCAGATGTAGGAGTTGGATTTTGGGGAGAGGAGGGTAAATATAGGAAAGGTAAAAAAAAAGGGGACCTCACCAGATGGAAAGTGGCTGTGGTTTAGGTAACGGAAGAAGGCGAGTAACTCGATCGGCCCGCTACTCCTGCTGGAAGGAAAGGCGGATTATGAAAGGACAGGGGCCAGCACCCCTTTGTAGGTGAGGCTGATTGCGAGCTCCTATCCTTCGACTTGTACTGCGGGCGATGAGGTTGCCAGTCCCTACGCCATTGTTGTTGTTGTTATTGTTGTATTTTGTTCTTATTGTTGTTGTTATTGTTTTTATTGTTTTATTTGTTATTGTTTTTTTTATTATTATTATTATTATTATTATTACTATGGTTGCGAAATGGTCATCGTAGGACTAGGAAACCCGCGCCATTGTACCCACGGAGGCGCAGTCGTTTTCTCCGGGGCAAGTACGTGCCTTTGTGCAGGATCAGCACTTTTATGCCGGACTCATTTTACACCCAGAGTTGTTAGCCCTGGGGATGAAGTATGAGTTAATGATGAAGGAGTTGAAAGGTGAAGGGTCAATCACGAACATACAAAACACACAACCTTGCGGAGGCGGTACACAACCCGCGATCCTTCCATCCGAGATCCCACGACTCTAGCCTTTCAGATCTGACTATCCCGGGTCGGCTGTTTTTTATTTTATTATTATTTTGTTATTATTGTTATTCCTATTATTATTACAATTATTATTAATATTAATTAATATACTGTATTCATATTAGTATTATACACTGCGCCAGGAAAGTCTCCCCACAGAAGCCTTTGCTGGTGAGAAAAGGAATAATGTTTGGGAGTCGAGCTGCATCTTGTAACAAAGAAAACGTAAATAATGTTCTCATCACAATCACAACAGATCGTGGAAATGTTCTTTCACTCTTTCAGTGATCAGGTTTTAATAAACATAAATTCAATTTTGAAGAGGCCCTGACTCGGCTCGGTGGGGGACATTTTCCCGACGTACTAATATTTTCAAGATTTAAAAATATTTCTGGGTTTAAATTTTGGGTTTTGCTCCGCATCACACAAAATCACTTTATGGGGCAAGTCGGTCGTACATGTGTTGTTCCATTCGCCACTGCATGCGTAACTCAGCTTAGTCATCGACGAGCCTCTCGCGGAAGTCGACTGTTTCTGTTTTAAATATCCTATTTCCTCGTTGACCGCCCCGTTTACTACGCTGGTTTTTACAGCACTCCTCCTACACACATATCCGATGCAGGAAGACCCAGTCGCCGCATAATGTATCCCAAATAACAGCGCCATAAACGTAAGTGTTTATTGTTAACTTGGGCATTTCACAACGGTGTAAAATGAGAGGCAGTATGTGACAATTGAACTCCAGCGCGTTCATTATTCCGGCGCATTGCCCCAGTGAGCGCACGCAGCGGTTTCCATTTTACATTCGGGGAAGTCGTTCGCTGGGCGTGACGTCCGTACAAAGCCCCCCCCGCCTCCCCTCCCTCCACCTGCCCTTCTCTTCCCCCTCCTCCCCACAACATTCCCGCCCCCCGCGCCCTTCACCGCATCCTCCCAGCCCACTCCCAGCAGCCTCCCGCCTCCCAGCCCCTCTCAGCCCCCTCTCATCCCCCCCCAGCCCTCCCAGTCCTCCCAGTCCCCCCCAGTCCCCTCCCAGCCCCCTCCCAGCCGCCTCCCAGCCCCCTCCACGCCCAGCCCCTCCCAGCCCCCCGCAGCCCCTCCCAGGGCCCCCCAGCCGCCTCCCAGCCCCTTCCAGCCCCTCCCAGCCCCTCCTTCCCCGCCCCTCACCGTCATACTCCCAACCCCTCTACTTTCACGCCCTCCGTCTCCGAACCCATCTTGCCCCACTTCCCCCATTGCGCTCCTGTCCGCACCCGCCCAAGCCCCCCCCGCGACCACCCACGCTTCTTCTCGCGTCCACCAACACCCCGCCCCGCACCCACTCACACACTGTCCCACATTCACGCTCAACCTCGCCGAGCCAACCCACCTCACTACTCATACTCCCCCCACCGACGCCCAAGCCTTCTCCCATTTCCCGCCCCACCCACGTCCCACCCCAATCCCTCCCACTTCGAACCCCCCTCTCCTCACAACCATTTCCACCTCCTTCGCGCACCATCACCCAAGCACAGTCGCGCTATCCCCTCCATGCCTACTCCACGCCCCGCATGGACGTCCTCATGCACATCCCACATCCACGCCACGTATCCTCGGCACCATCCACGCCACGCATCCTCGCCATGCATCCTCGCCACGCATCCTCGCCACGCATCCTCGCCACGCATCCTCGCCACGCATCCGCCAACCAGCCAGCATCCACGCCCCGCATCCACGCCACGCATCCACGCCACGCATCCACGCCACGCATCCCCGCCACGCATCCCCGCCACGCATCCAGCCACCATCCCCGCCACGCATCCCCGCCACGCATCCACCCACGCATCCGCCACGCATCCGCCACGCATCCCCGCCAGCATCCCGCCACGCATCCACGCCACGCATCCACCCACCAACCGCGCCACGCAACCGTGCTACGCAACCGCCTACGCATCCCTGCCCCGGTTCCACACCACCCACCCCGCCAGCATCCCCGCCGCAACCGGCCACGCAACCGCGCTACGCAACCGCGCTACGCACCGCTACGCAATGCGCAGCACGTCTCCATCTACACCCCCCATCCCCGCCACGCATCCACACCCCGCATCCACACCACGCATCCCACCCCGCATCCCACCACGCATCACACCAGGCATCCACCACGCATCCTCTCCATGCACTCCGCACAAATATTCGTGCGTTCTGGTGAAAAATATTTTACCCGAAACGTTAATGCTTGTTATTTCCTTCGATGGGTGCCGATATCTTTGCATAACTTATCTGACCGAGAGGGTCTGGGGACGAGGAAATGAAAAAAGTTGAATGAAGCTACATGTTCCCCTAATGAACGAAGTTATAAGAGGAATTACGAAGATAATTGGGGAGGAAAATATGAAATGACAAATGGGTCGGAAATCGAGTTATCATAAGTAAATCTAAATCATTAAAATTAGCCAAAAAATAAAATAGTCTCTGTAATTTGGGGTTAAATGTTTCTAATGATCTCGGTCACAACATTGTCCCCCAGTACCCGAGCGTTTTTCACCGCTCGATGATTAGCACCTCAAAACGCCCTTTATTTTTTTTATTTATTTATTTATTTATTTATTTATTTATTTATTTATTTATTTATTTATTTATTTATTTATATTTATTTATTTATTTATTTATTTATTTATTTATTTATTTATTTATTTATTTATTTATTTATTTATTTATTTATTTATTTATTTATTTATTTATTTATTTATTTATTTATTTATTTATTTATTTATTTATTTATTTATTTATTTTTTTTATTTATTTATTTATTTATTTATTTATTTATTTATTTCGTAAAAACAGTAAAACTGTGTATGACGTATGGGGAGAAGATTATCTGCTCACATTTTCTTCAAATACGAATCCATCCCAACATTTTAACGATAGTTGAAAAATGAATGAAAGTTAAAACAACATTTTCTTTTTTAATTACCAGTACAGCTCTAATTGTATAGAAACAGTTATGCAGCAGAAAATATTTTACTTTTAACTTAGTGTACGACGTTAATTTTAAATTTCATCTGGCAATGCATTTTAAAGTATTGTATGTGGATTTCTTGAGTGAGTGAGATCGACACTTGATGAACTGATTTCCTTGGTGATAAATAAA
>CAXIVR010000001.1:7813276-7925776 GCA_964035755.1 Teleogryllus oceanicus
CATAAAACCCCCAACCCCACACCCACACACACACCCCCCACACACACTCCCCACACATCACACACACTTAAAAACACACACACACTCCACACACACACTCCACACTCCACCACACACTCACACACACACACACACATCCACACACCCCACACACCTCCACACACACTCCACACACTCACACACCACTCCACACACACCTCACACACCTCCACACACTCACTCACACACACTCCACACACACACCACTCACACACTCACACACACTCCCACACACACTCCCACACACACTCACACACACACAACTCACACACACACTCCACACACACACACACTCACACACACACTCCCACACACACTCCCACACACACTCCCACACACACTCACACACTCCACCACACACCTCACACACACTCCACACACTCACACTCACACACACACACACACTCACACACCACACACACCACACACACACACACACACACACACACACACACACAAACTTATGCTTCAGTTTTGTTTAATCTGAGAATAAACGTTGATAAACTTATCTCTCCGATAAACTTATCTCTATACTGGTTTTCTAACATGTTAGCTGAGATTATTGTTCCCAAGCTGAAATATGGCCCACATTTTGCGTCTTTCGCGGTCCTGCCGTAAGATATCGCATGATCGCGACCGTATCAAAGTGCTACAGATCAAGCGACTCTAGTTGCACGATCGAGAAAGAAGCGGATAGCCGTGCCATAATCCATGTTGAAGATAATACCTGTACCTGTTTGGCATTCAACATGCGAGCGGTGTTCTTGCGCGCGCGCGCGCGTGTGTGTGTGTGAAGAAGAGATGTGTGGTGTGTTGAAGAAATGTGTGTGTGAAAAGTGTGTGTGTGAGAATGTGTGTGAAAATATGTGTGTGAAAATATATTGTGAAAAATGTGTGTGTGAAATGTTGTGTGTGTGAAAGAATTTTGTGTGAAAGTAATGTAATATGTTGTGAAAAGTAATGTGTAAAAAATAGTGTGAAAAAATGTGTGTGTGTAGAATAATGTGTGTGAAAAGTGTGTGTATGTGAAAGATGTGTGAAAAAATGTGTGTTGTGTGTGTGTAGTATGTGTGTGTGATGTGTGTGTGAAAATGTATTATTTGAAAAAATGATTGTTGTAAAATGTGTGTGTGTCAATGTGTGTGTGGAAAATTGTGTGTGAAGAAAATGTGTGTAATAGAAATAAAGTGTGTATGAAGAATTGTGTGTAGAAAATGTGTGTGTAAAAGTGAATGTGTAGAAATGTGTGAGAAAGTGTGTGAAGTAGTGTGAATGTGAAAATGTGTGTGAAGTGTGTGTGAAAGTGTGTGTGAGAAGAGTGTGTGTGTGAAGAAGTGTGTGTGTGTGTGTGAGAAGTGTGTGTGGGGGAGTGTGTGTGAGAGTGTGTGCGAGTGTGTGTGCGTGTGCGTGTGCGTGTGTTTGTGCGAGTGTGTTTGTGCGAGTGTGAGTGCGAGTGCGAGTGCGAGTGCGAGTGCGTGTGCGAGTGCGAGGGTGCGAGTGCGTGTGCGAGTGCGAGTGCGTGTGCGAGTGCGAGTGTGCGTGTGCGAGTGCGAGTGCGTGTGCGAGTGCGAGGCCGTGTGCGAGTGCGGGCTGTGCGAGTGCGTGTGCGAGTGCGTGTGCGTGTGCGAGTGCGAGTGTGTGTGCGAGTGCGAGTGTGTGTGCGAGTGCGTGTGCGAGTGCGTGGTGTGCGGTGCGGAGTGTGTGCGGTGCGGTGTGTGCGAGTGCGAGTGTGTGTGCGAGTGCGTGTGCGTGTGCGGGGGGGCAATGCAAGGTCGGGAAGAAGGAGAAATCTGCGCTGGGTTCGTAACCAAATCTTCGGGGTCACCATTGCGTTCCTTTACTTAAGTCTTAGGATTCGAAAGTGATACTAAATATTTCACCATTAACTTGAGAATACATGTTGCATACCATGAGAGAGAAATGAAGAACAAATGTCTGGAGTTTTAAAAAAAATCTGCCTTTGGAATACTGCATCAGAAGTCCTACTGGCTATTGTAATTACATTTTCTGTCATTCGTCGATAAACTGCCGAACACTTTCCGGTGAATTATGTTATCGCCGCTAAAGCGAAAGATTTCCAGGTTAAAGAGACCCACATATGTTATTGGTGGATCGAAAATAGATTTTAATTGTGGCATTGACATTATTCATTGGTGCAACATACAAGAAATGGGAATTTACTATTTGTGCTAGTTTTCTCTTTTCACTTCAGTCCCGTCAATTTTTCGAAAACATAATTCAATCATCTTTTTTACCTAAATAAAATATTTACTTTCCGACCTGTCAATTCGGAAGAATAGTTGTTCCCATTGAAAAAGCGATCATGCCGATAAATGGACAAAGTTTACAAATATCATAAATACCAAATAGAGTAATATCTGATATTTGTTATCTAGAGACTCCCTCTAGAAAATAATCAAATTTTCTTTGTTTTCATTTAATCTTTTCAAATAAGAACGTAACTTTGGTTTTGGTTTGGTATTCCGGCAAGATCTTAACAGATCTTGCCCCGCTTACTTGTGCCAGCACATAATAACAAGGCTTCTTCATCCGGTATCTTCCACTTCGGGTTTAAGGTAATTATTATTAATTCTTAAGCGAGTATTTTACAGTTCTAATGACCGTTTTTCGCAATCTACACACCAATGTTTTTATTCCGTCAGGAATCTTCCTCTATTCTTGTGCCCTTCATTGTCAAATCGATGACGTACTTACAAGATTTCCTTGGCCTTCTCGTTTTCTTCTTTCGAAAGGATTCACTTAAAGATAATTTTTGATATTCTGTCAGCATGAATTCTGCAGCATACCATTGGAGTTGTTTGGATTCTACATTTTCGATCACTTGTCTCTCAATCATTATTATCTGTCTAATCTCTTCGTTTAGTATTCTATCAAACTGTATACTGACAACATCGTCTCCAAAATTCATTTTCATAGCATTTAACCGAGAGTTTATTGCATCATTTTTAATTCTAATTTCCGATTCAAACGTAACACAGCTCTCACCATTGTCTTGTATATTGTCTCTTAGTTTTCTTTCGAAAATGTTTGTTTTATAAAATATTATGAAGTCTACTAATAATTGGCCTTCCCTAGCTTATTTTAATAAAGTCAATATTATTAGATCCCCTGCTCTAATAATCACTCCGATATATTTAAATTCCTTTCCTACTGGAAATATACCTATTTCTGTTCTAGATCATATCGAGATTTCCTACAACCATGTGTCTTGACTTTACATTATTTATTTTGAGTCTCCATTTTTATGTTTTTATTAATTTCTGGATTAAATGTTACAGATACAAAAAAATATTATTTTTCTACCTATTTTTAAGTGATACGCTGACTCCAAAAAGCGGGAAATCGCTTATGTATGAATTCAAAAGGTTTTGTAGCCGTTCTCGAAGTCTTAAACGATATCCACCAACATTTCTTAGTTATTTGGATTATGCACTAATCAAACCTTTCAACATTTTGTTTTACCAGTCTTGCATGACTTATTGGGTGTCTCCTAAAATAATGTAACAAGTATTTCAACGTCAAGTTAAGGGGTAAAGAGCTGTTTCTGATGAAATAATATTATATAAATAAAAGATCTTCATCTTCATCTTCATTACTAGTTTACCACTAGTTCATTATGAGAGAGAAATGAATATTTTCTAGGATGAAGAGAGGGCACGTGACCCTGAGTCTTTTCTTTGGATCCGCGGTTGGGATGGTTTAGTAAAATAGTTGTAGCATACTCTTGAATGAATGATTGAGAAGAATATTTAATAATGGACTTGTTTATTAATCAATATCATTCACAACAATGTAGCCTTTCAGAATGTTAGCAAATGGGCATGATAAACATATTTACTTCAACTAATAATCGAATATTTATTATATAAATACATGGTTTAAAAAACCAAGAATTATTTTTTTCAACTTCAAACTTATTCCTTAAAATTTATCTGCGTGACACATGTTAACAAACACTTCACATATTACATTCTCGTATACTTACGTATATACAGAGTAATATACGTAGTATAGAGAATGTTACATAATGCTGCGCGAAAAATCTGCGCATTTTCTGCGAAAAAATCATTGCCGCGCTCTGGTGACGAAAAACTGAATCAAAAAAGTTGCTAAATTAAGAGAAAAGTCCTCTAACACGCGTGTAGCATAATTCCAGTTTTGTGGATCCGTAATGCCAAAAAACTAATTGGAAGCAAAATGTCTGTCTGTCCGTCTGATACAACTCTAGCGCCTAAACCATGCATACGATTTTTCCAAATTGAAGAAACCGCTGTCGTTTTTGCCTGAGTCGATGCTCTGCGGTTTTGAAAAAATTCATTAATTTTTGGGGGGACTATTGTAGCCTCCCGGACATTTTAAATTGTCTTTCAAAAACGGCTCCAAATTTTTTCTGTACATTTCTTGTAAGGACTGTTTACTCTATAGTAAAATACGCTTATAAAGGTAGAATATGTCCAATTTTCACGGTTAACTCCGAATTTTAAAAATCCTAAATTTTGAATATTTTGCAGGGTCTTACTACAACTACAAAATTAAAGATAGAGATTTTTGCTTCAAATGAAATGTGTTGCTTATAATTAGATCTTTAATGAGGACATGCAATTTTTTAAAAGTTTTAGTTGATTTCGCACAATATGGCGTGCAATATTTGCAATTTTAAAATTTACATAAACAAGATTTTCTCAAAAAGGCTCCAAATTTTTCTTTAAATTTTGGTTGGGTAATGCCAAATGCAGCCTATCCGATGACATAAACGAGATATTGCTCTATTCTATTGTTTTTTAAAATTACACAAATGTAACTTTTTGAAATACCTCTCACGCTGTTAATATGAGCATTTGAATAGATTTGTATAGATTATTTAACTTGAGTAGAAGTGCTTCAAATGACTTTAGAGGAAGTTTTTCAAAACTCAATAGATTCCTGTGAAAAGAGCTATTTTGAACCGAAAAGTTGAGAAAATGTCAAAAATGTATTTTGTGCGGCGATAGATGTCAGCTGGCAAGAGAACGGCAAGAACCTTAGTGAGCTGGCAAGAACCTTAAACCAGTCCACACAAAGGAAATTAAACATTTGCTACGAGAAAGTCTGTCCCATTCTGTAGCACCTCTAGTTCTTCATATTTTGGTAGTAGCGAATGTAAGCATTTTTAATTTTTAAAAGCAAAGAAAAATTTCAGCTTGAAAACTTGACAAAGAACAGTGAGACACAAATAAATAAAGTTAATTACAAAGGACGTAATACCTATTAGGGATTGGAAGGGAAAAGAACGTACCAATGTAAAAACCAAAACGGCCATGAACGGGAAAAAATATGGAGTAGTGAATGATCTGGAAAAACGACCAGTAATCGAAAGTACATCAAATTTTTCCGCAGTTTTGTAATGGTCTTTTGCAAAGAAAAGGAAATGTTTAGAACATTCTCGACATCGTTATTAGGAATTTATTTTCATTGCTCGTCAAGTAAAAACCCTGATATCGTACGGATTTGAACACGCGTTCCTCTATTGTGAAGCCACGCACCTAGCGATTGCGCTACAACAAGACGTACGTAACATTTCCGTGAACTTACTAAATTAAGAATCTTACGAATTTGTCTTCAAACTCATTGCTTTCCGCACTTCTGCAATTTAAAATATTAAATAAATTACCTTTAAGAGACAATAAGAACAAAGAAATCTACCGGACTATAAAATAGTTAATTATACTTAAGAATGTTTCAGTTCAGTACTATGTAATTTTGCGCTGGTTCTAGCCTGACGCTCAACCCTTATCGCCCCTGCCCAAGGTGAGATTATTAGACGTGATAACGTTTGGCTAGCAGACAAGTTTGACACGGCCCGGGCATTCAGAATTCATTTGCTGGAATTACTGAATCTAAGAAACATTTATTGACTTCAAGAAAATCACCTATCATTACGCAGTTATTATCTTTTGTTCATTTTACTCACATTTATATAAAAATAAACTCTTATTTTCGTGTTATTGGTAATGTTTTCTTAATATATAACAAATGTTACACTATTAACACTTCATTGTTTTGAAAACTTCAAACGACAACCGTAAATGCATACCTTAAATTATTGAAAAGGAAAAGTATTAATTAAAATCTCACACATAGTCAAAAATAAAAGTTGTAGAACAGGCCAGGACGGGAAATCGAGTCTTCCAGTTTTTCAAACAAGCACCTGAACTGCATGACGTCACTCCCGCAGTCACTTATACAAAGCTTTTCATATTAGGAGGTTTAGAGTGATACTTGTTTAGTTTTTACTGAAGACAGGAATGTTGTTGCAACGAAAAGAAAAACAGTAAAAGTACGATTTCGCAAAATCGGTTTTGAAACGTTTTAATAGTAAGAAAAGAAAACTGTTTCATTGCAGTTTGCATTTCAAACCATTCTTTAAAATTGTAAATATTGCTTGCACTTTTGCACGAAAAATGCCATCATTTCAAGAAAGCCTACATGATTGTTATGCAGAACGAATTATGGACAACATATTTCATCTGTTTTTTCCAATTTTGTAGTTGTGGAAGACATAAAATGTTCAAACTTTAAAATTTCGAAAATTCAAGAGTTAACCATGAAAATTGGAACTATATCCTCCTTCTAAGTGTATTTTACTCTATCCTTACCAGAGAAATTAGGAGCCAAATTTTGAAAATTTTGAAAATGTCAGAGCTTCATTAACAAAGTACCCCAAATTTCAAAGATTTTTCAAAATTTCCAAGCTTCAACTACAGCCAGAAAAACAGGGGTTTCTTCAATTTGGAAAGGATCGTACGTGTGGATTAGGCGCTAGTAGTGATCACAGACGGATGGACGGACGGTTTGGATAAAACCGCTTTTCGACTCCCAAAACGTGTATTACCGTTTAATCGCGAAATCGATTTTCCTTTGTATTACATAACTTTCTCTATACTACGTATACGCACGAATATACTACGTATGCCGTCACATACGAACATACGTATATTCGTGCGTATACGAAAGTAAAACCGAGGAAGTACAAGTTTTTGTTTTGTGCTGAGATAACTTGAATTAACATAGTTCACATTCCATCTAAACGTGTTACAGCAGTTCCAAAGGAGTGAGATACAAAAAACAGTACTGAGAATTTTCTGCATTACTGATTGTCATTTCAAAGGTAGGTTATTTTTACGCAAATGATTCATATTTTAAAATATGAATGTATTTATGTAATCAAAGAAAAAACGAGTAATTTGTCACAATATAGGCACGACGTTGTGCTAAAAGTCACAACGATATACAATTACTTAAGGTCCAAACCTTCCCTCATACTGACTTACGTGTAAATGATGACAGCGGTGACAAATATCAAATGCGTGGGGAATACACGAGCCGACAACTGTAAAACGCATTTTTCAGGCTCAGTGGTGCAGAGCAACTTGTCGTAAATCGAACGTGCAGGTTTGATTCCTGTCCGAGAAGGAATTACATCTTTAGTACTCAATTAATACGGTTATCAGGTCGCAATATGGATATCACTAACGAACGGGATAAACATTTCCCTCATATTTCATTTCCCATAAAAAGTGACAGAGTTGTGACAAACTTTTTTGGAAGTGAATGCAAAATGTATGTCAAAACGTTCACTCTCTTAATTCCAAGCGAGGTTAGGTTAAATTCTTACTAACTAAATATAAATAAATACACATTTGTATAAATATTTGTAATAAAGCGGGATCAAACTAATTACACATTATATAGTATAAAAGTTCAGCAAAAGATCTTATAAGCAATAAATAAATACAAAGTATTTTCCGCTAAACATTCTTATCTTTTAATTCTCAGACTTAGGTAAAACAGAACGCGGAACAAGAAGAAAAAGGCATCGCGCAGAACTCGATCCTCAATACACTCCGATCATGGCCTCTCCATTGAAGGCCGGAGCACTGGAAATTTGGCAACATGTAACGTGGTCCACAAGTGTCGGCGTGGTAATCTGGAGGTATTGGCGAAGTGCTGCCGCGAAAGTCGTGTTTTCAGATTTCTTGGTCAGGCGAATTATTATTCAGAGTAAAGCGCAGTGAAAAATCTTCAGCAACCTTTTAAGCTTTAAAGATACAGGTTGAGGTAAGCATTTTTACAGTTACAAATAAAATTTCTCTGAATTATGTGTGTAAATCGTAGCATTGTTTTTGAGTTGTTTCTGAGGTTATGTCTTCCTTAACTATAACATTGATTGTATTTTCTTACATTATCGGTTTTCAGATGCCCAAACATTGCTGTGTTCCTGGATGCTCGAGCAATTATGCATCAAACACAGAGGGTACACAACTGTATTTAAATTTCCATCTAATTTGGCAGAAAGCCACTTGGGTGAGGAACATTCAGAGCTGACTGGTATCCTTCCTCTTCAAATTGTAGTATGTGTGAAACATTTTCATCCAAGTGTTGTCGCAATTGAGGAACGTACGTAGATGCCAACGGAGAGAAAAAATCAAGGAAAGAGACAAGCCCTGTCTCAGTTCTGATGCTGTGCCTACAATTTTCCCTGGACTCCCCAGAACGTTTTAGTAGGCAACTCCACAACCAAGACGTGATCAGAAGAAAGAAAGAATGCAATATTAAAATTACAAAGTGATAAGGCAAGCTTTCTTCAATAAAGGAACAAGTATATGATTTCCAGTGCTTGAAAGATACAAGACATTTATTTGTGATTCTAAGGTGTGTGATAAATGGAAAATTATAATATTTTAGTAGAAGACCTGTATTTTTATCTTTGGAAGTAGTAAGGTCCTCCTGCAGTTGTACAAGTGTAAAAATTTTTCAAATTTGGAAGTTTCAGTGTATGTTGGGTCCAGTGAAATAGGTAATTAAGATTTGAAATGGATATTGCCCCATGCCAAACTAGAAAGATGGTCTCAATTGGAGAATTTACTCATTCGCTACAGGAGGTATGTAGAAGATAAACAATTGTAGACGCTCAGTTAGAAGTACAAACTTTTAGTTAATTACGTTAAAAATAAGCTCCGTGTTATTAAGACCTTTCTAGGAAACCCATCAAGATGAAAGATTTCACTGATTCTTCAATAGTTATTTTTAATTGATCAGTTTTGTATTTGTTTGAAAACAAAAAGTGTATTCACCCCTTCTAATTGAGTTGCGTTTGTATGGCATTTTCTTCTCAGTCTTGTTATTATGCTGTAAGGAATCAAAATATCCTTTTCTTGCCACACACAAAGCATCTTAAACGTTTGACAAAAGTCTTAATGCTGCATATTCAGATCAACAAGCATTCATCAAATCACTTTCTGATAATCTATCAGAGAGGGGGAAGGTATGTGAATCTCCTTGTTGATGAATCTATGTCACTCCATCCATTGACTATAAGTTAGGATCGTTTTTCTTGGATATGCTGATAATCATGATAATGTTACCGCTTTGAGCAATTCTGGCATTCATGATTGCTTCACATTTGGTTCAATGGCAACTATTGGCTTGATACCTGTAAAGAACTTGACATTGATGAGTTATCAGCTATGACAATTGAGAGCACAAATCTGTTCCAGAAGCTTGCTTAACTTCAATGTGTTAAGTGTCATAGCTGATAATAATCGAGTCAATAGAGAATGTTCAGTGTGTTAGGTGAGGATAATTCTTTGAAAATGAGAAATCTAAATTCAATTCTTATATTTATTTTCTTTTTGATTCAGTCGTACCTTAAATCTATTCATAATAATTGGATAAATCTAAAAGATGCTGATAAGACTTTAATTTTTCCAAAATTTGTCCTCAATCAAATCATAATGTTGATTTATACAGACTTCTTTTTCAGTTTTAAGAGAAATTGTATAAATCTGAGTAAACTTAGTTATGAAATGTGGCTTCGAAACTGAATTACAAATCAATTATTACCCATCAGTTATTGAAAGGCAGCAAGTAGGTTTAGCTTGCAATGTGTTTTCCATCAGAAACAATTGCTGCAGTTTCTCAGGCGAGTCATTCTGCAAAAGCAGAATTTTTAAATATTATCAATAGATGGTGGACAGTAATGGTACAAAAGCTTATTGTTATTCTGGAAGAAAAATAGAAATTGATGCCTCGCCATTTACATCAAAAGGAGATGTTCGACTATTTTTTTTGGAGGAGTTTGTGGATTGGTTACGGAAGTGGCGAATGATGGATTCTACAAAAGGACGATTAACTGAAGACACTTTCCATTCCTTAATTAATACTTCATTTAATATGAAAAAAATTGTTGAGTGTTCATGGATCTTCCTGATGTAAAGTATGTTTTGCCTGGGAAATTTTCTATGACAGGCTAGAAAGAAAATTTAGCTCATGCAAATCCCAGCTTTCTGGAAATTATAATGTGTCTCTGTGACTCAGGTCTTGGAGTCAGAAAAAAAGAATTAAAGTTACCTTAACTCTTGGGCATTAAATCGGCTAAATATAAAAAGGACGAGCTTCACAAAGAAGTGTTTGAACAAGCAATTTGTGAAATCAATGATGAAACAATGGAAAATGTTTCTTGTTATCCAGACACATTCAAGGATCTTGTTCAGTCAGCTGCTTCCCAGTCAGAGATAAATGTAGATAAATTCCACATAATTCATATTTCTGGTTATGTCACTTTCAAGCTAAAAAAAAGTGAGATGTCAACAATGCATGAAGTGTTTGGAATCTGATAGTCATAATTCTATGTTTGAGGAGATTAAACAGAGGAGCTCTCAATACCATCGACATTGTAATATTTGTGTGTATGAAGTGTTTGTGAAGTAATGGAACATTTGATTTTCGGAGAAATATGAGAGTACATTTATTAAAATGAAAAATCAATTTTCTATACTTGTACAATTGTCAAAGACCCTTCTAAATGAATCCCTTCCAGAAAATACAAATGTTGAGAGATACGCGATCGATTTTAGAAATTCTTGCCGTCACCGAACGCATGATATCCGTTATGATCACACACGTAAAAAAAAATATATGTTCATATGATAGAGAAAACAGAAGATTGAGTTTCCGCATTAAAAAAAAACAATGATTCAACAATGTGGAAGCGATTAAGAAAGAATACTCAGTACTTTCTTAATTCTCTTAGGTTCTGTGACGCACTCAGGCAAAATGAGGATACCGCATAACGCAACTATTCTTCACTTAAACGCAATAAGAGTACTACAATATCGCACGGTTATACCCACGACGTGCGCCAAGAAAATAATGAATAGAGATGTTCAGAACACGTGAATTCATGATTTGGTGAAGCACTATCGCCTCTAGCTGGCACGTGTCTGTTACTCAATGCCACAAACAATAGAAAAATTGGCTCTACATCAAACATCTACTGTTAGGTCTATGTCTTAGGCGCCAAGTATAGAGTTTTCACCCTTAATGACAGGTTGATTGTTGCTGAATGGAATGTTTTTAGATACGATTTTATCGGCATGCAAAATGGACACTGGCATTTTGAACATCTGTCGGAGTTTCTTTTACAAAACCACCTAAACCTAATAAGAAACGAAAACGAATTAAGTGATTTAGTGAAAACCTCTGCCGCACTATTTAATGATGTTTATTGAGATAGACATCAGTATTGAAGATTGTGATTCTTTTATGGTTACGTATTAGGGGAAAAGTATGATGCTTGAAGGGAAACCGATGTTATGTTGAAGAAGAAGCCTCCAACAAAGAGTTGGAGTCAGATTATTTTGATTTCTTAGAAAATCTAGAGATAACTCCGAACAAAATTAGTAATCTCTCTTTTAAATCGATTGTTGTATGTGGAGATTTCAATATTGATTTTCTGAGCGAATCCCACGAAAAAGAGCAGTTTCTCCATTTAATTCATTCTTTTAATTTAGATATTACAGTGAACGTACCTACACGGAATACTCCTAAATCACAAACAGCAATAGATCAAATTATAATTAACAAAACCACAACTAGATATGAAATAATAACGAATAATCTAGGTTACAGTGACCACGATGCACAAATTCTTACAATTACTAATAACATGAATACTGACACAATAAATAAAAAACGCATGTGCAGAGCATTTACTACAGTTAACATAAAGTTATTTACGAACTACTTGCTGAAAGAATCATGGGAGGCATTTTTTAACGCCATTCACACACATGAAAATATAATTTATTTTTCTCAAAGCTTTCATTTCTCTTTAACGCATGCTTTCCTATTAAAAAGAGAAAATTAAACATTTCACGAAAAAGTAATACTTGGATCACACAAGGAATTAGAACATCGTGTAAAAATAAACGTACTCTACTGTATTTCTAAACATCATAACGTATCACCCGGTTTCCACGTCTACTTCCGAGAATATAAAAGAATTTGAAGGAAAATAATAGTTCAGGCAAAAATAATGAAAAATAATGAGGATATTTTGAACGCTAAAAACAAAACTAAAGCAATGTGGAACATCGTTAAAAATTCGACCACGTCATCACGACATTTCGAAGAAAATGTTGTTTTAAAGGATAATAAAAGAGAAACAAGAAACCCAGAAAAAATTGCGAATCTCTTCAACCAACACTTTTCTAGAATTGCAGTTGATCTCACGAAGGGACTAAAACCACAAAATTCAACATCACATGCTTCCCAAAAAATTTCGGCACGATGTTTATTTACGAAACTTCTTCTAACGAAATCCTCAAAATAGTCAGTAAATTAAAAAATAAATATTCATCAGGTTTAGATGAATTTCCGGATTGTTTATTAAAAACGTGTGCACCTGCCATTATACACCACTCACATTTTCAATGCTTACTTGTGCACAGGAATATTTCCAGATACTTTCAAAACAGCAAAAATTAAGCCACTTTTTAAAAAAGGTAACAAAAATGAAATTGAAAATTACCGGCCAATTTCTCTTTTGTCAGTTTTCTCAAAAATATAAGAGAGGCTTTTCTATACGCGAATGGAAACCTTTCTCAGGAAAAACGAAGCCGTTTCAGACTCACAACACGGTTTCAGGAAATCAAAATCTACGGAAACTGCCATTTTTTCTTTCCTTAAAGATGTTGCTTCATCAATGGACAAAAAGGAAGAACCCATTCGGATATTTTTAGATATTTCGAAAGCTTTTGACGTTATTAACCATAACATCTTGCTCTCAAAATTACCTTCTTATGGAATTCGTGGTATTGCCCTAGATTGGATAACCTCGTACCTTAAACATCGATCTCAAAGATTAGAAATACCGTACTAGCACGAAAGGACATTATTTACTTATCTCTCTCATTCTTTGCCAATTGAACATGAGGTCCCACAAGGTTCGATCTTAGGTCCTATCCTCTTTCTGTTGTACGTAAAATATGTCATTTGATAAATTAATAGATAACGCAGGAAAAACAGTCTCAATGCAATTTTGCGATTCAAATCGGCAGTCGTATGCTCCATTGAAAATGAACAATATGCAATTAGCTGATGTGAAGGTAACAAAATTTCTAGATCTCTCAATTCAATCAAACCTCAAATGGAATGTACATATAACAGAATTAAACACTAAATTAAGCTCATTATGTTATGCATTTAGAATTCTTTCTAATGCTGTCAGCCTTAATGCAGCTCGTTGCGTGTATTTTGCAAATGTACATTCCCGCCTGAGATATGGCATAATATTCTGGGGAAGCTCATCCTTTAGTTCCCAGACATTTAGATTGCAAAAGAAAATTATCCGAATAATGAAAAAATCCCATCCACGTGATCCGTGCAAACCTCTTTTCATTGAGCTTGGAATCTTACCATTGCCTTGCCTATTTATTTATGAGTCTGTAGTATTTGTCAAAACTGACTTACTTAACGGTGGGAACTTATTTTCATGTAATACTGATATTTATACTTACAACACTCGACGTAGAAATCATGTTCATCAAGTGTCAGTATCAACAGCTCACTACAAGAAATCCTCATACAATAGATGTACGTTACTTTACAAGTCATTACCAGACGAAATTAAACAATTAAAATTGGTACACAAATGTAAGTTAAAAGTAAAATCTTTTCTGCTGCAAAACTGTTTCTATACAATTAGAGACTATACTGATCGTCAAAAAGAAAAATAATGTTTACTTTAACAAAAACAAGATATAGTACGAGCATAATGAACTAGTCTACATTTGCATTATATAATTAAAAAAAAGACATTATGCCTGTAACAAATAATGTACTTCCGGGTCAATGACCCCCATCTCGATCGGGTTTTTGTCCAGTTTCCCGGATCCATTGAGCAAATGCTGAGATGGCCCCTTGATTTGCTTCTGGACGTAAATGTAGCTTCACTATGCGCACGTTTTGTTGAACTTTCCTTTTGCTTGTAGTGGTAGTAGAGCTTAGGGTGAGTTTCTATTTTGTTAACAATACAGAAAAATCAAATATGTTTGTTACTTTTAATTACTTTAATTAAATAAAGTAACTAAATACTTTTAATTAAAAATAAGTTTTCTATAATTTTGCAACGAATATATCTAGTTTTTGAAATGTTAATCCCTCGTTTTTTAAATTTATTATTATTACTATTATTTTTCATCTTTCAACTTTTAATAGTTAAATTGTTGGGAAGGGATTCTGAAACTCAAGAAAGGGTGCGCAGATGATTTTCTCCCCCATACGTCACACACAGTTTTTAACTGTTTTTGACTAAATTCTGATTTCTTTTGTCGTGACCGCCTGCGCTGTTTGAAAGACCCGCCGCCGAGCTAGGTCAGCGAGGCGTTACCGCCCTCGGCAGGAGAGGGCGATCGTTGCGGGCCGGCCTGGGCTGTCCGCGCGTGGGCGTCACGCCCGTGCAAGTGGGTCGGGGACTCGCCACCGCCCGTATTCCGCAGGTACTCGGCGGGCGGATTGCCCCAGCCGGCTATAAGAGGGCTCCGACCCGACGCCAGGACAGGCACCGACCGACGGTGTTAGCGACTGTGTTCTGGCGAGTGACTGGCGGTGTGAAGAGTGGTGATCGGTGACGACTACCACGACGACCTCCGCTACGGAAGAGGAACTCTCTAGTGGATATTCAACGACTCGGCTGCTTTTGGGACTTCTTCTGGACAAGGGTGAAACGGTTTCGCATTTGGCACACTCTACGGATGATACGGAACTTTGGCTATTGTACCTGGTTATTAAATAAAAATTGTTTTATGAAGTCTTGCCTTTCATTAGATACTACACTTTGGATATTGAAATGGCACGAATATTTTTAAATATATTTCTTGATTCATCGAAACATAGTCATTTGATTCATACGTGGAGAAATTCCATGTGAAAAAATTGGAGACTGCAATGAATTATAATTTTGACCTTATCGCAACTTACGAAAAATCACGGGTGTCAACGACAATGAAATTTACTACATTCTTTGAGACAGCCTTTACGCTATCCGAGGACAAAGTGTTCCAAATTTTGTATTGTTTAATATTTTAATAATAACCCCACTCCATAAATTGCTGCCCGTACGTTTCGTCGCTGGTTTTGGTGAGTGTCGTACCACTTGAGGCATCTGTTTGAACAACGATGGCATTACAGATGTGCCAGTGGAGTTGACTTAACACCCTGGTGTCTCTTTTCAAGTATTCGCTCTTTGCTAGCATTGGACACGCTGAAAGATACGATCAATGGCTGCTACGTGTTCCTGGAAAACACGGCACTTATTATCTTGTGAAATTTTGAGAACAGCGGTATCATTGTGGCGGGTTCTGAACGCCTGACCTAGGACACCTATTACAACTGACTTTAATTCTGATTTCCAGCAACATAAAAGAGGTATCTTTACTGATCTGCAGACTGACCGTCCTTTGTAGTTATTGTCCCTGGAGTGGTTTGTCTCTCCAAGATTCCTTTAATATTTTTTTGTCTCTCATTTTCTGTTAAATAGCATCAGAAGTGTCTATTTGCGTGCATAACATATTATTCTTCAGAATATTTCTTGCTACAGTAACAATGGATGTTTTCCATTCAATCATATTTAATCACCTACCCGATTAGGGGTGAACTTAATGTGTGACTACATACTTTCGGATCTCGACTGTTGAATTGTGCCAGGATGCGTCACCTTCTCTGAGGCCTCATCCTCCTAACTCACGTGACACAAAGTCTATGTTCAAGTTCGCGAATGGGCATCACGAAGCAATATAAACAGTTTTCTTATTTCTTGATTTTTCTTATTCTTTAAATTTCTTGCTCGCTAATCGAGTTGTATCGAATTCGATTAAACCCCTGCAAGATTGTGGACAACTACAAAGAAAGCTTTTTGATAAACGCATATTCTGTAGTTTCTCTAATTTTCTTAAAATGAAAAATACATACAAATAGCACAGTAAGCTAAAAACGTGATTCTATGAGCAAACAAACAATTATCAATACAGCACACTCATTAAAACTATGTCCTTATATGCAGTTCTCTTAGTTTGTTACAAAATATTTTTTTATAGTAGCATATATTTGGTACGGAGTAATGGGAATTAATTGGCTTGGTATATAAGATTAAAAAATATTTTATAGAATATTGACTTTTATATAATATTGATTTTATTCTAATATTATTATACTTAAACTTGAGAAAACAACAGCCTGCACATGTTTGAATATTTGTTAAAACTAGTACGACTTTTTGCCTACATAACCTTACCTACATCAAACTAAATGTTAGCTATGTTAAAATCGAGATTATCAAGCGAAATGTAAGAACTTGTGCTGACTTGCCATCTGATTTGAATAAAGCGCGTCACGCGGTGTTGCCGAGTTGCCGGTTACCGTTCTGACTCTAGAACGTCTCTGTGATTTACGCTTATAATTGTGCAGAATTCTCTCATTTGAAATGGTAGATGTCCTTCAATTTGCAAATAATGATTTTTTGAGATCCAGCTAAGTAAAGAGAAGTTATTAAAACAGTAAGAACTATTTCATTTCTCAAAATTCGAAAATTTTAGGTCGGCTCTGTCAGGTCATTATAATGTTGGTATGTTTGTGCCAGTCACTAGGGAAAAACTCGACCTTATAGGTATTACAGTTACAGATTATCAAACATTGCTTGTATACTGGAAGGGAGCATTTAAATGATTATTTGTAAATTTTTAAAAGAAATACTGAAATACTTGCTATAGGAAAATAACACATCCATTGATTTATAATGGCACCTCAAGGAAGAGGGAAGGCAGACTCCAATAGGAGGGAGCTTCAACGTCACTGCAGTGGTGAACGTGCACGAACGTCTTCCTCAACTGGGCTGGTGTTCGCAGCCGTGTGCTTTACACGTGCTGGCCGCGCGAGTGAGTGATGTCAGAACGTCGTTTAAAATTTTAGTGCCAGTCTCTCTCATATGGATTCTTTGTTAATTAAATTATGGCTGGTGATAAACACCAGCCTTCCAAAAATTATTTGCCAACAACGGCAAGTTCGGCCTCTGCAATGATTCTTTCACTTGTCCTATTGCTTTTATACGCCTATGGTTACCAGATCATTACAGCACTAAGAGGTTGCTAAGAACATATATATTTTGTAAAAGAGTATCCTGATGCGTATCACCAAGTATTGGATTAATAGCAATATTTTCTAGTAAATAAAGTTATAATAGAGTTGTTTCAGTATACAAAACGGTCCTGAAGTCTGTTATATTGTCAGGGGACACCTGAGAAACAATTACTCTCTATAGAATGTTTTTGGAATCACTAGATGAAGTACAGAAGTCATTGCCATATAATGATAACAGATGACACTACTAGCACAAGTCAAGATGGCGCTCCCATAATTCTGTGCGAGGGCGGCCATATTGGACCGTAACGTTCGTGCCAGTGGCTAGTGAAAACTCTCTACATTTATTACATTTTAACATTAGTAGCTTGTAAAGGCGAACGGATCTTATAGTGATAACAGATGCCACCAATTACATTACACAAGCTATTGATGGTTCGTTACGTGAGGGCCATATCAACAGTAACTATAGTAACCCGCAATTTCATCATAGTCGTCTGCTTGTGTCCATAAGATCGTGTGCTTTGTGCCTGTGTTTTTTCAAGATTTCCGTTCGTCTTCTTTTTGCACCTATGATAGGATTTTCGGTATACAATTGCGGCAACAGCAGTGCCAATGAATATAGACGATTTAGATTTCCAGCAGACAAGGGAAGAAAAGCAAAGTGGTTCCATATCTGCCGACGGGTAGGTGAACTTCGAGTGATTCACGGCTTTGTGAGTTACGATTTCTTTAATTATGTAATGTTTGTCAGTGTAAAGTGAAGTTATTGATGTTTGGATTTAGTTTTTATTTGAAATCACACACACTAATTCAGATTTTTATCATTTTCATTGTTTGAAAAGTAGCACTGATAGGTTATGATTGTTGCAAGTTATTTCTTGAATGCTACAAACAGTTTTAAGCTATAAAAAAGTTGTTCCCAGTTTTTGCAGGTAAACTTCAAAGAAAGTCTGAGGAAGATAAGCATAGATCATTCGAAAAAATTGAAGTAAATCCTTATTCCATCTTCGATGAAATCTCCCCTCTCAAACAGTTAATTCAGGAAGATATAAATATTAGGTGAGTTGTCTGATACAATTTATAATTGAGACAATTCACTTTGTTTATTTTTGAAAGGGGAATTAGTTTTATGTAGATATTGCCTACCAATGCTGAGGCTAGAAACTGTTTCTTGTTCCTCGGAACGTCCCATGAAATTATATTTCTTTAATGTTTCCCTAATTGCATTTTTTAAAAATGATTTTTTCTAGGTTTCTCCCTTTTGTGCCACCAGCGCTAATGCCGGATATACCCCCATCTCGATCAGGTTTTTCGTCCAGTTTCCCTGATCCATTGAGCAAATGCTGAGATAGCCCCTTGTTTTGCTTCTGGACATAAATGTAACTTCATTTTCTGTGCACATCTTCTAGAATTCAGTGGGAAATACAATTATTCAAATTATCGTTTCCATGTTGTCGCGGCAGGTAGTAATAAGAGCCAAAATTTATTGCTTATTTATCCTTGAAAATAGATTCTATTACATGGGAGTTTTTTTGTTTTTTTTCTCCCTTTCAAAATTCAAAATTTATTGCTTATTTATCCTTGAAAATAGATTTTCTACATGGGAGTTTTTGTTGTTTTTTTTTCTCCCTTTCAAAATTCAAAATTTATTGCTTATTTATCCTTGAAAATAGATTTTCTACATGGGAGTTTTTGTTGTTTTTTTTTCTCCCTTTCAAAATTCAAAATTTAAGTATATGACTTAGTGTAGGGATCACAGAATTTTGAAAATGTGCACCAATTCACTTTTCCCCATAGCACGTCATACGCAGTTTCAACTTTTTTTGACGTAAAATAAATAAATAAAAAAATAAATAAATAAATAAATAAATAAATAAATAAATAAATAAATAAATAAATAAATAAATAAATAAATAAATAAATAAATAAATAAATAAATAAATAAATAAATAAATAAATAAATAAATAAATAAATAAATAAATAAATAAATAAATAAATAAATAAATAAATAAATAAATAAATAAATAAATAAATAAATAAATAAATAAATAAATAAATAAATAAATAAATAAATAAATAAATAAATAAATAAATAAATAAATAAATAAATAAATAAATAAATAAATAAATAAATAAATAAATAAATAAATAAATAAATAAATAAATAAATAAATAAATAAATAAATAAATAAATAAATAGAAGATAAAGTATGGAAAGAATGGCGATCAAAATGGCGACGATAAAGATATGAAATTTGTTCGCTTGCTCGTTCGCGATGGAAATAAATTGTGGTATACAGCAGCGATATTGTTATATTCCGTGATAAGTTAATGAGTGACAATATTTGGAATTGTTTGATAGTACGACGTTGCAAGATAGTGTCATTGTACGATAATATTTGCGCTGTATTCGCAATAATTGTATGGTTATCTGGAAAAAAATTTATTAGACAAAAATGAAATTCATCATCTGAACTGTGGCCTTGGGTGCAGAACTGAAGGCTGCGAAAAGAGAGAACACTTCCGCTATAAAAAGAATAAACATTTTTCCATTTCAAATTCAGTGAAAAGTTAGTGAGTGATAATGTTTGGGATTTGAACGTGATGCTTACTCGTAGTAGATATATGGAATTGATTAAATTCATTTCCTGATTCGGGTCTCAGACGGAGCATTAAAAATCAAGCCATAGATCTAATTGTCAGTTTATCAACAGCAATCGATAGATAATTCACCAGCAGCAATAATTAGAACCTTATTAACAATCGCACCAATACAGTTGCAACTGCAACGGCTTCACCCACTGCACTTGCCTCAGTTTTTTGAGACCTTCATTTTTTTGACGAACCGGCTGCATTTCCAAAACAACCAACACCACTGACGTCTGATAACATCGTGCGTGGGTCCGCCGGGACTCCGCGGACACTCAATAGAGGACCCACCTGGAGCGACGACCCAGCTGCCTGGAGCTGACAACCCCGCGGCGAAACAGTCTTTCTGAGGGGAAACACCCCCCTTCCCGCCCCAGGCGCTGCGACATCACGGCTGCCGATTGCACCAGCGCCCTCGCGGGGATAGCGGCAACCCTGGCAGTAGCCCATTCATCTTGTTGCAGTGCGACACGAGCCTTATGCCACCCCGTGACGATCAGGAACACTTACACATCAACTTGCCCGACAACACACACGGGATCTTGAAGAACGGAAAGCGACGAGCCCTAGAGTTAACTTTGTAATATATATATATATATATATATATATATATATATATATATATATATATATATATATATATATAGCAGGTACATGGATTTCGTCTCCTGAAATTCCGTCATAAATGTACTGGGAGAGTTGAGGATTTGTATAATTTTGATATTCTCAGTTCTATTTTACACCGGAAAAGTTTCCAAGGGGGAACAACGATTATAATGAGATTTCTATGACTCTGAAGGATGAATAAAACGCTCCACTTTTCCATTGCTAAAGTATGAAATAATAAAAGTAATATATATCAACTTAAATTTATTCCCAAAGACTGTTTTGATAGCTTTGTCGTCATCAGTCTAACTGTATGCGGTGAAAGTCGGAAGACGTTTTTTTTTTCTAAGTTGACAAAGATGACTTCAATTATTTTATGCTTTAATAATGGCGACATCACCTCAGCTTGATTGACTGATTGATTTTTTCGTGTTTCCGGGCGCGTCAACTGCTTTGGTCATTAGTTCCGTAAGTGTATGCATGTTTTTTCTCGGGAGATCGCGGTGATCTTCCTCCGCTGGAAGGCGAGATCCGGCGCCGACCTACCGTCGGCTAGCGGGGTTTCCCCCTAACCAGGATTCTTCCACCAGTGGGGCACCGCTCCAGCCGGGACAAACTCTAAGCTCCCGACCGGTCTCCCAGAAAAATGTGGTAGTATAGTGCATGTTAGTGTGAGTGTGTGTAAGGGGAGATGATAGGACAAGGAAGACGAAGGAAAGATCGCGCGCGGTCCGTGGCCCGTTTGTTAGGGTACTGCTCCGGCATTCGCCTGGTGTTGATCGGAGAAACCACGGAAAACTACCGATCAGAACAGCCGGCCTCTAGAATCCTCGTCTAGTCAGCAACTGAATTCCACCTAGCTGATAAGCTAGTGTCGAAAATTCTGCCGCTGTCAGCACTCGAACTTAGGACCTCCCGGTCAGAGGCGCTGCAGTGACATCAGTTGATGCACTGAGCTACCGCCTCCGGTCCCTCATTAGCATTTCCACAATTTTTAACTGCTTGCTCGTTCGCTAGATAATCACCATCATCTTACTTAGAATCCTGTGTCTTCTGCAAGTATCATACAAAATCCAATCTTCGGACCACTTGCCGTTTCTCGAATTTTGGAAAAATGTACAAAACTAACCCAAGCTAACGCATAATTGAATGTGGAGTGACTGCTCTGAACCACTAAAACCAAAATCAGATGATGTCCCTGCTCACTAAGTACTTGGTCAGATGACGCCCAAAATTGTGGGAAAAGGTAGGAAATTACTTCTGCATCCTCGTTTATTCAGTAAGTAGACAACATTCTTTCCCAGATAGAGAAAGCATTGAAAGCTAGTGAATTATATTTTATTGTGCATTATATTTATGAATAGTTTGAGGTTGTAGAAAAACCACGATTTTCAACTCAAATGCAATTTTGAAAATATATTTTTACAGCAAAAAAATATAACGAAGTCGTTCGCCTGTCACCAAGGAGGTCTGTGCTCGTTTTCCGAACAATCTCATGTGAAGTTTGCTGCAACAGAACGAGTTTGGCTGCTTCACAAGTGCTAGTCCAACCCTTGTGAAGTGCCCTAAACCTTACCCCTATTCTACTTCCTTGCCAATCCTGGCCGCTGGGTAGTGACGCAGCAGCGCACAAGAGAGGGGTGCGTACGCGGAGATGCTACCAAGTGGTCCTCTTGACAACATCAGGACTACATTGACTTCTATGCAGACTTATCATATATAAAAAGTAAAGGAGGATTTCTCCATAATAAGAATCAATATATAAAGTAGCAGAGGATTAGTCCATAAGCGCTCAACAACCAAGAAGGGCTAGGAGACGCGTTCCGTCTCCCTTCCGAAACTTGTTGCGATAGGAAGTCGCAACGAATCTAAAAAAATCTACCGTAGATACACTGTGAGACGGTTTTGTCAAAAGAACAGAAGCAAAAATTAAATGTTTCGAACATGAATAGAAAGTTTTGGAGGTAAATGACCTGGATATCAGCTCTGGAAGAAAGCATCTCGACAAAAATGTATATGACATCGGTATATAGACATATTGAAAGTTCGTTTACATATATCATCTCTTTCACAATGTACAACTTATGTACAATATTTTGATTGACTTATGGGATTTCTAAATACGATGAAATGGAAATCTTCTGTTTTATAATACGTATTTTAATAGATGAGAGAGACGCAAAGAGTTGAAATCGTATAGATGACACTTCACAAAGAGTTGGTTGAATAGAGATTCGACGAAAAATAGGCAAACTCAACCGGAAGCGAAATGAAAAATTACTGACCCTACGATGAAACATTCGAGACTGACGAAACTCCCCCAACACCCAATACTCTCAATACTCAATACTCCAAATACTCTCAAACAATCCTTTGTTTGTGATTCCGGGCGTGTCAACTAATGAGGTCATTAGTCCCGTAAGTGTAGTGCATGCTTTTTCATCAGGAGGTGACGGTGACCTTTCCGCACTGGATGGCGAGATCCGGCGCCGACCTACCGTCGGCAAGTGGGGTTTCCCCCTAACCAGGACTCTCCCACCAGCGGGGCGCCGCCCCAGCCGGAACAAGCTCTAAGCTTCCGACCGGTCTCCCGGAGTGTAAGTGTGTGTGTATGGGGAGAGGATAGGACAAGGAAGAGGAAGGAAAGATCGCGCGCGGTCCGTGGCCCGTTTGTTAGGGTACTGCTCTAAAATTCGCCTGGTGTTGATCGGAGAAACCACGGAAAACTACCTATCAGAGCAGTGGGCCGCTAGAATTCTCCTCCAGACAGCGACTGAATACGACCTAGCTGAAAAGCTAGTGTCAAAAATCCTACCACCGTCGGGACTTGAACCAAGGACCTCCCGGTGATATGCGCCGCAATGACATCAATTGATGCACGTAGTCACAACTCCCAGACTCTCAATAAGAATTTTGTCCAATACAATTTCAGCAAGTTGTGTATTTCTGGATACTACTTTCATGGAGCTCATCTTTCGGAAACAAATATTGGACATTTACTTGACAACTATTTGATTTCAAAGTGATTGGCAAAAACATTTTACTTCTGTTGTCCAGTGGAACAACTGATATTGCGAATGGAACTTTTAAGCAATGCCTCTTGTTCAACAGCCACCTCACAATTTCACTAATTTCACAATTTTCTAAATATGATTCTAGTTCACATTACATCTGAGAAAGCAATCGTCAGCTTTAGATCGGTATTCATACTAGAGTAACGATAGAATATCTTCTTGGATTAACGCTACAATCATTCTTTCTTGAATACTCAAACTATTATTTCTTAAATGACATCAAACAATAGCTTTTGATGTACACCCGAGTTCGCAGTAACATGATATTAATGGTTGTCTACGACAACTTCTGTTTAGATAACGAGGATAAAATTGTGCCCAGGAAAAATAATTTAAAAAATACATATTTGCAATCAACAAAACTAATTTAAAACATCGATTAAGAGATCTATGTTCTTAGCTTACCTAATAGACTCTACTGAGCGAAATTTTAATACCAACACACTGCTCCCACCCATCTCTGAGTACTTCCAGATGCATCCTGTCCCTAGCATACAGCAGCTTCAAGATGGCGACGCCGTATGCCGGGATGCAGCCCATTCTAAAACATTGACCATTCGCTTACGTCGGACTAACAAGAAAGTTGAGACCGCACCGATAGTAATTGCGCGAAGGCGCACTATTTAATTCTTATGGAGACGTGTCTCCATAATAATAAAATAGTGATACTTAACTACTTTTGATATATTAAAACAATACACTTAATATTATTATTCTCGTTCAATTTATGAATATGGAAGTAAGAAAAAACGCTGCCAAGAGACTACAGAAGAACTACTGTTTTGAGATAGAAACGCGCAGTCCGAGTGTAAGGAATATTGACATCATTTAGTGAGATACGTTTCCAACTTGATCTTCTGAAAATTCTGGAAGCAGGAGTAAAACATATCGTGGGGTCTACCTTTCTTTTTGTTAGCGCTGCGCGTCATCTTAGCGCATGTGTCACGATAATCGTGTGTGTATCTTTCTCATTGTAGCACAAATATTACCTAAACCGTCGGAGCTGCGAGGGTGGCGACACCAAGTGTTGTTCTGTACCGTTCTATGAATCACTGCGGACCTCTACCTTGGTTCAGACTTGGGCCCTCCCTCGCACCAGCAGTACAGACTTGCCAAAAATAATATGACATTAGAAAGACAAGAAAAGGCAAGAATTTCAAGTGCAACCAATAAGCGAAATTGCAATATATTACAAAGATGATGTGAGAAACATGTACGGCGCGAGGAGGAATTCCCAAAGTATAAACCTTCTGCGCGAAAATATATGCTAGTAGAGATAAGAGAAGATGGTGAAGACAAGGCACTTCCTTTAAAGCCAGAAGATAAAGACAAAGTCATTTTTTTCTTATGCCAACTTCTGATTGGAAACGGTTTGTTATTATAGATTTAATTCAATCAAATATTTACTACTTTGTGTCAGAAAATGGAGGAAGAAAATATTTTCTGGAGATGGCGGACAGAAATGTAACTTACAATAGACAGACTGACCACTTCAAATTATGGATGGACGTGACAACAGTAGATGTAGCATATGTGATATCGAATTTCAAATGAAAGTTACCAACTGGATGTGGTATTAGTTCACGCTGAGAATTTGGATTTTGAACATGAAAGTGTCGTTGAATTCACTTTATGTACTTCACAAGAGGAAGAATTAGATGTTTACATGCAGCCATGTGTTTTGTGCAAAGAAGAACAGTCTGTATCAAGCATTGTGTGTATGGTTGTCAAAAACCTCCTGTACTGCAGGATAAGATCAATTGGTGCATTGTCTACACCACCTGATGAATATTCTGTGGAATAAACGGAACCAATAGTTTTGGTAATAAGGTTTTAAAAGCTCGTGAAACTCATGAATACTGTAGTGGTTAATCAAATAAAAGCAATCAATGTTATTTGTTGAATTCTGAAAACGTGCTGCAGCGTAACGAAATGCAGCGAAATGAAAGTGTTCTTGATAGAGAAGAAACCTTGATGTTATTTGAAACGAAGTTTACTAGCAAAATCGCAAAATTTTGTGCAACAAGATCTATTCAAGTGCTTAATTTTTGTATGATTTGCATGCTACCTATCTAACCAATAATCGCATGCCAAACAAGAACAAAAAACTGGACGTTCGATAATCGGAACGCGGTGTGAATGAACAATTGAATCCACTACTTCACCATAAGCAAAATCTATTGTCGCGGATGTAAATATCTGGACGGTTCTTTGGTCCATACTTGTAAACATCCTAAGGCAATAAGATCATTCAATAACCTGAATAGAGGATCGTGTTTGTCGCTGAAACAGCTGCTGCAACCTCCCAGCCGAAGGCCACATCAGAGCAACAAGGAATTCCTGGTCTCTGTTCGCCTTTAAACGCGCGCAAAACAAAGACATGAGAAAAACACTTTGCGAGTCGTTACCAAAGCTCACACGCACCTGAGAAAAACAAGCATCCCAGTTCCCTCCACTCACACAACGACCAGTCAGGCGCGACAACTAGCAGTAGCGCAAATCGTAGGTGCTAAATCGAGCTGAAAGAATAATAATTGTAAAGAATTATAATTTTAATTTGGTAATTTCTCAACCCTTACCATATCAAACACGAAAGGATAGTTTAATTTCCACGAGAAAGTGGTGAATTACAACACGGAATAATATGTACATTTTGATGATAAAGCCTTTTCTGGCAGAGTCTGTGGATCTCTCTGGCATCAGGGATATATGTGGCATGAGGAGCAACCAGCAGGTCCTTGGAAATGATAGAACAGTAACACAGTCCTCGCCTATCCGCAAGGGAACACTTTTACTTTTCCCGACCTTCTCTTTCCCAAAAATTATTTTGTCCAACTTGCTCTTAATTTTTACAAAACGGTATGAATATTGCTCATATATCGACGAATTTTGTGATGCACATTATGGTGAGGTTTCAAGACGTTAGAAAGCTGCTCTATAATATCGTCCAGAAAAAGAATTATGTAGCGTTCTGTCCACGAATATTTCGTTAATAAAGTGCGTGACTACCTGGCGACGCTGCTGTAGCAACGACAGCGGACGTTCCCTGGAATCTTCATAGTCGGCGGACGTTCCCTGGAACCCGCAGAGGCATAGACACTGCTTGGAGTACAGATATCTGGGTTACAAAGTTTACAATGCGCGAAGCCCAATGGGGTTAAAGTACAAACACACGACACAAAAATACACAAGTAAGCCCAGCAAGGGAACTCGGGAGCAAGGGGCACTGGAAAAGAAAATTCTCTAGGAGGCAAAGGAGACTATGTGTACGTGATACAGGGGCAGGGGGCCCGGAGAGCGGAGGTTCTGTGGGGCAAGCAGCACATTAGGCAATAGCGAGGTGCAGGTAAAGAGCCGGTTGAAAAAACAAATGCGCCACCTCGATCTCCGTTACAGTCTCGTTGCAACACTGTCGACGGCCGCCCTGTCACTGCGGCTGGGATGGAATGGTGGCGGGCCAGTGGCCGCGCAATGTTGGAAGTGGCACCCACGCGCGTCAAGGCCTCGGTTTGTAGGCAAAGAACGAAAGCTCTGGACGGTTTTATCATTCGGTGCACATTCTATTTTATGTTGTTTTAGTGGCAAATCATAATACGCCATACGTAACAATAAATCATAGGAAAAAATCCTAGGTATTGTAAGACAGGATGGAATAAATATTTCTAACTAGGCCTACGAAGAACAACCTTTAGCTATTACATGAGCCTAGCAACAAATTTATATCTCAAGTTGTAATCAATATGTGAGAATCTAAAAATGACCTAGATTGCAGTTTTTTGTAAAATTTCTTGTTCAATTCTACCACTGTTGAACTTCATCATTACAAGTAGGTTGGTAATATTAATTATAATGTTGACTAATCAATACCTGTCATCTGGCTGGCCATTTCCAAAAGTAATGAATAAGCTGCGAATTTTTGCTTATTTGCCTTTTTTCCTTTAACGGAAAACGCAATCTTTTAGATTACAATTTTCATTTTCAGGCATTAGGAGTATTATTTATGAATTTTATAGTGCCCCTAAATGCCTATTTTGGGCACTATTTGGAGGGAATTATTGTCAGAGGCGATGTCTCTTCAGGGAAATCTACAGAGACACCTGGCAACTGAAGTGAGCAACTGGGCAAGTAGCAGGTGAAGTCTGGCAACTCGATGCTTTGCTTTCACCGTCTTGGCCAGAGTATCGAGAACGAACGCCTGAGATCTACAGGGTTCTTCACAAGGTTTCGACGTTGCGCCTCAGTTAAGGGCACTTCCTACTTTGAATCACCCTCTCCCTCAGATAGGTAGGGCACCTGTTGGATGCATGTTCTCCTTCAGTTAACACAGCGAAGTGGAGATGTGCAAGGACCCATTTCGTGCGTGAATTTTCCACACTTTGCACAAACAGGGCCCGCGGCTATGCATCATTGTTGGGTATTTCCAAACCTCTGACACTTGAAACAGCGCATGGGGTTTGGCACATACCGTCGCACATGGAGATTATATAAACCAAAACTAATCCTCTTTGGGAGAAAAGGGAGATTGAAAGTCAGGATCAAGGTAGGAGTGGGAATCTCTCTTCCATTTTCCTTGCTCTTGATCCTAAACACCTCCATTACACTCTGACTTAAAAGAAAGATAAAAGTCCCTCTTTGGTTTCAAACGCGAAATCATCATGGTTGACCACTCCCTTAAGGGTAGGGCGAGTGGTCACTTCCACTTGGAGGCCGGCAATTTGCTTAGTTTCCGAGATCTTTTCTATCTTCCCGTCGGTACATGCTTCAAAGAGAACGATACCATTTCTTTGCGCACCACGGCTTGAAGCTTTCTGAACGAGTCCTCTATGGCTTGTGCATGACGGACTGCACTGACACTTTTAAGTTTTTTCCTTCCGTGCACGACATCAGAAGGACTAGTGGCTTTTTTAGTCTATCTTCTTCCGTAAGGAAGAAGCTACTCAAATCAGCCATACGCTCATAGCAATGCCTCTTCTTTCCGGAAGAGGGCAAGGGGTTAGTCTTATGCTCCATAGAATTGACGCGGATTCGTCTCCACGCTCCTCACACCCCATGGAGTCCAACAAGGGGACACCCCACTCGGGTGCCAGGGTTGACACGGAGATATTGTGGGGGGATGTCAGCACGCTGCACTGCCGTGGAACCCCCACTCGTCCTGGAGTTCAGTACAAGACCTAGTCTGAGCTGATTGATCGGGAGTGGGTTAGCTCCCGATTGCCCGTCTAGAAGAGTCCAAGGCCAAAGAAAGTGCATTGGGACCTACAAGGTGCAGAGACCTCCCCTCAGCCACCAGGACTCACTGGTGTTTGCATGGCGAGCTAGAGAGGGACTACCCACAAGAAACCAGTGTTAAGGCGACAGTCATGAATGCATAGATAGACCTCTCAACTCCTACACATTCCCCTTCGACACGGGTCGCCATGCACAGCAAACACAGGTGAGCGTTCAGCATACAAAGAAGGCCAGTGAGGAAGAAAAGAAGAGTGAAAAAGAATAAGGGTGACATGAACTGAGAAGCAAGGTGAAAGAACACATGAGAGCCTTCCCTGCATCCCCTCGCTCTGGAAGTGGTGCAACCCATCTCAATGGGGGTTATGATCATTTAGATTTAATCCATCTGTTATGGAAGTGGTGTCATGAGCATGGTAGCATATGGAAACAGCATGTTGAAGCATTAAAGATTCTTATATAGTGCTTGTACTGAAGTAAAAATACCCAATTTTCATGTTTTGTGTAACTAAAAAATGATGACATTAAAGTTATTTTTCTTTTGCAACAGCAATATGTATACACACATTTAAAGAAATTATTTCATCCCATTGACAATTTTTTTGAATTACTTCCAGACATAACTTTTGACAACGCTCGAAACATTTCTGAAAGTGTTGTCAACAAAAAAACAAAATATACAATTTTCAAGATACATTTAATACATAACTCTTCATAACTTGCATACAATATTTCTTTTCAGCAAGGTCAAAATAGTAGCTCTGAATACATCTCTATTCTACCACAAATGGGTAAGACACAATGTAAGATGCAAGCGTATCATTAAACACACAGGTCACACCAGCAAAGCAAATGATCTGTGCACCCAGAAAATACAATTAATATTTGATTAAGATAAAATTACTTAATCTTGAAGTTATTACAAATTCTGTCACACGAAGCAACTATTTTTTTTAAAAACAGCCATCTCAGTCAACAGAGAAACAACTCAAAAACCAACTTCTTTCATGTTTTGGTGCTACAGATTTCTCTTCAAAATATTGATAGTTGATATCTGCTTTGAAATATTTGTAAGAATACACATATATAATAAATTTCATGACATAATAAAGCAAGGAAATGCTTGACTTCTTTGAATAAAACAGGTAAATCATTAGTAGAAAGGTAACATTGACTTTCATACATATTTTGAAGGAATAAGGTATATATGGCAGACCAGTAACCTCTTATTTGTTAGCATTTCAAGTGTTTCATGCTGACAACAGAACTTCTTCCTTCAAACTGCGTGGACAGACTGCAAAGCGAGAGAACATAAATAATATTAGTTTCATTATAAAAATGTCAACCCGAATTTCCCAAAAATGAAATGAGTACCTTTACAATGTCCACTCCAGTAAGATTCTTGACAACTTCAGGCACTTTACTGACTATACTCAGAACCTCTGATGTAAGTTTAGCAGCTCCAACTTCTCCCTGACCACTTGACACCATGGTGATCTTCTTTGTTTGGGACAATGGAGCAGCAACTTCAGCTGCAACCTGTGCCAGAAACAAACAAATAGCAAAAGTAAACAACAGTGTTTTTATTACAACAGATCACAAGATAGCAAATCACTATGGTTTGCATTACAGGCTCTTAAGATAGTAATGGCACAAAATCATCTCCAGTGTAAAGAATTATAAAGAAACAATGAAATGAAATTCAATAATAAAATGAAAAAGCACTTCAATGAACATTTGGAATAATATGTACAAAACCATTTAGAAACAAATGCTGTCTCCGCTAAAGTATGCAAGGAAGATTTTTGAAGATTGACATTGGTTTGTTCTTTTGATTCCAGTAGAAAGTATGTGATTTTCCATTAAGTTTTCTTTTTAAATATACATGTTCAGTTTATATATGTATAAAGACATTCACGGCCAAACACATTTTGCCATATTACACTACACCACAGTACCCTTTCTTATACTAATTGTGCTAATTAAAAGTAATTCATCCACAATTAATATGGACCTGTAAACATTGTTGATGAAAAGTTTATAATTTGTGGATAGGTGGAAGTACAATAGAATTTTACCATACTAAAACATGCCCTCGCCTGACACCATATGATCTCATATGAAAATAAAAGAAAAAGAAAAAAGATAAAGAAGGGAAAAATAGAAAAAGAAAGGAAACTCTCACCATATGGTCTCACTGGCAGAAAAAGAGTTAATGGCAAAAGTATTCCTCAACATTAGAACCCAATTCCAATTATTCAGTTTCACCCGCTTTGCTATCATGAGAGTTCCAAGAACATAGTCTATTCTAATTAAAAACTTAACATTCTCAGGATGCAAATAAAGAATTTAATTTCATAATTCTTAAAACAGAAAAGAATTGTTTAGAATTTTATTACTAGAATAAGGGGAACATGAAAGAAAAGCTCATAAACACCTGCATTCCAAACTGTCTCTTTAATGCTCAGTAAGTAACCTTAACTGATTACGAAACTAGTGGACACCATCCAACAAGTAAGAACAAAAACAATTACCTTTGGTAATGTCTCCAATAGCATGTCAACCATTGCTGCTTCCCTGTATTCCTTCCAAGCATCAGCCTTCTTGGCCATCTGCTCAGCTTCTGCACGGGCCTTTGCTTCAATAGCAAAGGCCTCTGCTTCTCCACGAACACGAACCGCTTCAGATTCAGCTTCTGCCTCCAGAATCACACGGTTTCTATTTGCCTCAGCCAACTTCTCCAGTCTGAAAACAGAAACAACACAAAACTCTCAAATAGTTTCACCATTGTCTACCACAACTAAATTCACCACGGTCTGAAAACCAGTTTGCAATACTAATTGTGAAAGGGAAATTAATTTTTTCTCATTAACAGAGATACACAAATAATAATCCACTTTTCTGTAAAAGATGTTAATAGTGGTCATCCATAAATTACATAACACATTGGAGTATCTCGAATACCTCTTCTCCCCCCTGTAATGTACCCGTAACCAGTGGTGCATTTAGGCATGGGCACTGTAGGCACTGGCTGCTGGGCAGCAAATTTTCTTTAATCCAAAAGCTTTTTATTCGAAAAATTATTTATTGAGAGAAATTACAATTGGCCATGTCGATTTAACAAGGGCACTTGTGCATGGTCAGCTGTACAGCAAAGAACGATTTCATGGAATTTTTTTAACAAAATTGCAAAAATTCAAATTTTTAAGAACTATAATTTCAGCAAGTCAAAGCGTATCCTTTTGTTTTCTCCCATATGTACGTATATACAGATTCTCTATGTACAATAGAGAAAGTTAAAGTAATGCTGTGGAAAATTGATTTTTTCCCTCCCAAACCATCCGTCCTTCCAACTGTTCATCTATCTCCCTGTCTGGTGTATGTGAACAACACTAGCGCCTAAACTATACATAGGATTTATTCCAAACTGAATAAACCCCTGTTGATCTGGCCTCATTCGACGTAATGAGATTTTGAAAAACATTCATTAATTTTTGGGAGTAGTTTACAAGAAGATCCTGCGACATTTTCAAAATTTTCTCACTCCAACTTCTTTCTTTAAATTTCTTGTAGAAATATAGTGAAATGCACTTATAAAGGTGGCATAGGTCCAATTTTCACTCTTTAATTCTGAATTTTCAAAAATTGCAAACGTTTGAAATGTTTACCGCATCTTCCTACAACAACATTCAATATAAAGATTTTCCCTTCAAGTACATTTTTTGACATTTTTATTAGTTTTCACAATATTACGTGCAATGTGTGTGTAATAATAAAAAATAGAAAAAACAAGATTTTCTCAAAAACTGCTCCCAATTCATTCTTCAAACTATTGGGAGGGGTAGTGCTAAATGTACTGTATAAAATTTGTCTCTCACATCGTTAATATTTACATTACCAGTGATTTGGTCACATTATTGCAATTATGAGTTTATGTGCTTTGAATGAAGGCTTATAAAGTTTCTCGGAAACTCAGAAGTTTTCTGCGACAATAAACTCAAAATTCCACATTTTCAGAAATGCTCAAACGCCATTTTCTTAAAAACGGCTCCAAATGTTTTCTTCAAATTTTTCATATGAATAGTGCTAATTTCACTGTTTAAGATGACATAAAATTCATTTTTCTGTATTCTTTTGTTGTTGTGTTTTCAAAAATGATACAAATGTAATTTTTTAAAAAATATCTCTCATGCCTTTAATATGCACATTTCAAGCGATTTGTATACATTACTTCATTTGTAAATGAAAGTGCTTCAAATGACTTCCAATAAAGTTGTTTGAAAACACTCAACATTTATGAAAAAGAAGCTTCAAATTTCGCATTTACAGTAATGGGGGTCCATCTAGAAGAGTCCGAGGAAAACATGCCATTTTCCTCAAAACAGCTTCAAAATTTTCAACGAAAATTTCTTTATAGGACAAAGTTTCGTCCAGAAAGCTAACCCAAACCAAGGAATTAGAAAACTAGTACTAGAAAGGTCTGTCATTCTGTAGCACCACTAGTTTGTTATATACACACATTTATTATATTATCGTAATTGAAGTAATACACAATAAACATTGTACTGTATTTATTTTCATAGCTATTTTTTGTTTCCATTCGTGATCTTGGTTAATAATCAAAGAAATCATGAGAATTTTTATTTGCCCACAAATATGTGGTTTACACGACCATGTTTTAACTCAATGGATCGAAAAGTGTAACTTTTAATTAATATTCAACAAACAATTAACTCGCGATCACTTCAAAGAAAATACATTCCATGTGATTTTAGATAATTAGTTTTTGAGGTCAAAAATACAAAGATTATAAGGTCAGTGGCAAGTTGTTCATAATTTTGGAACTTTGAAATTTGAATGTAAGCAATGTACAATAAAAATCAAACTTGTTGTGAAGCTTCTGTGACATAGATTTAGACGGCACATTGAGAAATGAAATGTTACACTTCCATGCACACTGCACTTAGAAAAATATTGACAACTTGTCTCCAACAAAATTGATAAAGATTCTTTGTGAAAATGACTTGTACATGGAGTATTCCTATGTTAATACTGCATACTGGATAATTGACTGCACACCAGTAAATAATTGCAGTGCTGAAAGGTCTTATTCATGTTTGAAATGTATGAAAAACTATCTCGAATCAAAAAGGACCGAAGAGCAATAAAAGGCTCTTGGCAATAGAATGCAAAATTTTAAAATCAATACTGTGATCGACCAATTTCGGTGTCCAATCAGCAAGAAGCGAGAGATTTTAGTTCATTTTGTGTAATGTTATTCATTTTATTATAAAAAAAGTAGTAATTTTAGTAATTGAATTAATGCTTTAGATATTTTTGAAACTTTAGTGTCTGACTTCAAAGATTGAAGAATAGAAAAAAGGGCGACATGGAGTATAATGCCCAAGGGCGCCCCATGAGTAGATCTGTCACTGCCCGCAACACACACTTCAACCCCCTTAAAAAAGTACGCAACACTCGCGACAACGCCCCCCCTGTAAATGCAAAAAGTGAAAATATATTATAACAGTAAAAAAAAATAATTTGTTTTTATTTATTTTGTCTTGTGCATTAAAATTTATTTTTAAGTCAGAATTTGTTGGCAATGTTGACTGTACGTAACAATAAGATTTGGGGCAAGTTGCGAGTGAAGGAAGGACACAAATAGATAAAAAAAATTTTTATCATAAGCCTATGCACACATCATGGGTGACACATGGGTGAGTGTCTCCTGTACCAATTTAAATGTATGCTAGAATATATTACATATTTGTTTTTAATATTTTATTTCTAATCTTACAGATTCAATAAAAAAAATGATTGAAAAATACTTCCATTTTTATAATAATTTACATCTGATAACTTCAATTTGTTTGTTTTTTAAACAAATTAATGAGTTAATATTAATGTTTATAATTATCTTATAAGATAATTATAAACTATAAAACATTACATTATAAGACAAAAAAAAGGAATTATTTCAGCAAATGTTGAAAAATTTAGGACAATAAATATCAATGTTACATAAAATAAACTAATACCGCCTACCCCTATGTAATGCAGTGTAATGCAGCCCAATTGATCCCCCACCCACTTTCTACCATAACGTAATTTATGGATGACCCCTAGATAGAAGCTTTTGGAGTTACCCAAATATAAGGTGAGAATTTGTACAAAATACCTCGTCTGAAAAATAAGAGATCATCTAACTTACACAGATTATGCTTAGTTGGCAGGGATAAATGTTTTTCATTGCCTCTCCCTGTCAGGACACTAATGGTGACATAACAAATGAACTGCAACTGTCGGTGCATATTCTATAATATCTAACAAATGTTCTTGGCCATTTCCTTAGCATCCTTCATAAATGTACCGGAGACTCCGATCAAAATTTTTAAATGAATCAGTAAAGAGGGAATCTCAAATAAATTGTTTGAATTAGCGAAACAACATGAAAATTAATGGAAATTATGGTTGAGGTTTTGTTCAACATGCAAAACTTCCAGATGGGGTCTAAAAAGACAGCAGACAACCTAGTAAGGGAGGTTGACCAAGCAGAAAGTAACAATGATAGAAGTGAAGATGAAGATAAAAGAGATAAAACAATGTTGATTATTATTTATTATATATATTAAGGGAGAAGTCAATTTGCATTTTTATTATGATGAATAGTTAGATTTTGTTAAAAATGAAAACATTTTCAAGAAATCTCTTTAAAATTAGTCATTTTATGTTTACAGTTGTAGCAGATAAATATAGTACGTGATTTTCAGTACACAAGGTCTGATATTCAGTAGTGGGGATAGTTTATATATTCACTAAGAAGTACAAATGTTGAAGAATAGAAGTATACAGTCTCCACAAATTTAAGAACACGAACACAATGGTGCATTAATTCTTATTCCAAATTATTTACATATGAGGTTAATAAGAAAACTACATTAACACTGCCTCATACATACATTCATACACCATGTTATATACAGCATAACATTTATAAAAATTACTAATCAAGTGTACATATGACCTTCCCACAGAGGTTCACTAAATGACGTCATAGGCTTCAGTGGCCAATCGTGTATTAGCTTTGAGCTGTCTCAGCAACAATGCACTTCATTTCATGTTTCAGCCATGGCCATCCATTCTTTGCATCTTTCATGGCTGAAATGCCTTCAAGCATCAATCAACCAGCCCACAATGCAGCAGTTTCCCAGACACTATCTGTATTTTTCTATACACCAAAAATCTCCATTGTTCTACAAACTGGGTATCTCCGATTAAAACAAGAGCATTCAAATAAATAATGATAAGTAGAATGACGAACTCCTCTCAACAACTAATCACACAAGTAATAGTATTGTGATAAATTATTTTGAACAAGAGTCAATTACTTACCAATAATTTATATATTATTATCTTATTGGATGAATTTTACAAAAGGCTCACAATTTTTAGATCAATTGCACTTTCTGAATAAAAACATTATAAGGGGGAAAAAGAAGTGAATACAATGTCTTTCCTGAGGAGGATATTTTACCAGTGTGCAGATCCGATACAAAACAATCCATAAATATTAAATTATTGCTTAAAAAGTGAAGTTACACTGAGAAAATATAGAATATGAACTAAACTAAATTTCCTCTTATCAGCTGGGTTCTACATGATCCATATGGATTTATCGAAGGAAGCTATGCAACTAGGAGATCATCTCTAGACTTTCATCATCCATTCAATTTTCTAGTTCAGAATATTGCACAACCATTCTTTTATCAGTTGTTTAGCTTGTTGGTAATATATTGGGAGTACTTTCAATTCTTCAGATAGATTTGTGGTAATTGTCTACATTGTTACAATCCACTTTTATTTTTTATAATGATGTACAGTGAATAAAATATATATGAACTCTAACTAGGCATAGACATTCAGTTTGTTAGATTTATTATTTATTAAAAAAGAACCATTTTTAAAAAGTTCCAAAATCATCATTTTCTACTTCAACAAATGAGCCATATATTCACCCAGGCTGCATCCAATTTTGGGAAGGAACAAAATTAAAATTATGGTACATTTACCCATTCACTTTCATTCCCACTCTCCCCCATATGCTTTTCTGTAATAAATTAAAACTATTCGTTATGTTGTATACTGCACATTCAGTTTCAAAGTCAAATTAAGTGCAACTTTTAACTTGCAATAATACCACTTTAAAAACTTTAGTGTCATTTTATAACATACATTTCAACATAAATAGATCTACAATCTCTCTTACTTGTATTTTTCAGCCTCAGCTGGTCGACGAACAGTAGCTTCTAGTTCTTTCTCCCGACGCTGAATTTCCTGATCTTGCACTGCTATCTCTTGACTCCTCTCTACCACAAGAATTTGCATCTGTTCTTCTTTGATTCGCTGCTTTGTTTTAGCAGCCTGGAGGTCAAAGGCCAACTCAGCTTCAGCTTTCTGAAATACATGCACCAATCACTGTAAATATGAGCATTTTTCACTTTGCAAGGTCACCATGATATTATAATGTCATTATTTCAGAAGATGATGCCATTCCAAAACAGAGGAAAAGCGTGAAATGGTAATAAACAAAAGAACAAGTTCAATAAACAAAGGTGGGAAAAAAAAAAAAAAAAAAAAAAAAAAAATAACTCAATACTAATAAAATATTACAGTAACTTTTGAAGAGTATTTTTAAAAATTTCATACTTGAATAATATCCTTAAAATCTTCACTAGTAAGTAAGTATATAAAAATACTTAATTTACTGAAAATAAAGAATGCCACTAGTAACTATTTTCAGGAAACAGTAAAGCAAAATATAAAATTTAATTTACAAAATTATTTTTCATTTGTATGAACATTACTGCAAACATGCAAACACACATTCAAGCACATACATACATACATACATATCTACAGCATACAGAGTGAGTCACTGCATAATGCTAAGCTGATCGAGAAAAAAATATAAATATACAAAGATGGTTCCAGAAAGAATAATTTTTGCCTAAACCCATTTCCTAAATATTAATATTTATTTTTATGCCCAAGAAAAATAACTTTATGATAGAATGATTAACTTTATGATTAAGATAGAAAATCTATTATAATGTAAACAACAGTGCATCTCGGCATCTGCTTACATAGAAAACCATACAGGTAATAAGAATGGAGACCTCAGTTGAAGAGGAAACATGGTGAAGACTCAAAATTAATACTTATTCTTAAAAATGAATAAAAGAATTGTTTTAAAAATTCAATTTTTGTGCCATAAAAAGGTCTTGACACTTGAGAGTATTTCCCCTGAATCCACAAGAGGGTGGAATGCACACATTTTAAAATATTAATGTTTAAATAATACTAGGAAAAAAAGGATTTCAATAAGCAAATATTTACTTTTTATGTCCTTATGCAACATTCTTTTAATTAGTAATTCTAGTTATCATTAACTAGATCATTTGCTGATCCGGTGGCCGAGATCGCTAAGGCAGTAGTGTCGTAGGGATCTCAGAACAAACGGTCGCGAGTTCGAGTCCCGCCTCAGGCATGGTTTTATTTTGTGTTCGTCCTTTCACCCCTTATCACCACCACATAGTTTCATCTTCACAGTTACCATAACGTTAACATCAATAGTGGTCGCTAATGACCTAGATGTTGATGCGACATTAAATAACAAAAAAATTATGTATTACAAATCTTTACCCTCCTAACGAAATTGTTCAGTGCATTTACATATTTTAAACTGTGTCAAAACAGCATTGGCCGAAAAATCCTGATTGTTTCTGATGCTCCTTATCATAGGTGTACAGGGTTTTAAATTTAACCCGTACACTTTGTCAACAAATCCAACATTTGCATTAAAACAAAATGGTTTGAAAAAGGAAGTAATGTTGTGCACAGCACAGCAATTAACACAATCTGAATGATCATTAGATTTTTCTTTTCTCCAATCACACATCACAATTGAGGTCTAGAAAGCAATAGTTATCTATGCCACACAAACACTAAATGAAGATATTTAGTTTTGTGTTTCTCTTCAGGTTTTGAGCACATTAACGTTTGTTTTATTGACTTTCCATTTATTAGTCAGGGGATAAATACTAATAAAAAATTATAACAACTCCATTAGATCCTCACTTACTCAAGGAAAAATCACTTGAATTTCATCCATTTGAAATGAAAAATAAAAACATCAAAATTATGCACTTTTAGTTTATATGATCAGACATGTATGTGGTATATAATTGTTTAGACAGATACATAATGTACCTGTGTAAACAACTATGTGTTACAGACCATAAGACATCATCTATGTTCCATATAAATGTAAACTAAAAAAATATATGAAAATGGAAAATTTAGTTTTGTATTTACAATCAATAATCTGGATCATCCTGAACTTTATCATTATTTGAAATCTGCAGCTAAAGCTCACAGTAAACAAATTGATGACATACAATATGTAGGGCAGTACCATTCAAAGATTTGAAATAGCAAATATTCTTCCAGCAGGTTTTAGTCTTTTCAGATTATCACTTACAATCAGATGTCCTGTTGCATCTCTTGCAACATTTCTTTTCAGAGCTAGAAGGGTCTACAGTTCTATTAAATACCCCAAAATGCAGGGAAAATACCAAAACAATGAAACCGTTTTGATTTTCACTGAAAAATGCAAATATTTGATTGTGTTATTCCGCTCATTCTCATAATGTGCATATCAATTGAATTTTCATGTGTAATTGGTGTGACCCTGCTTACAACACAGCTGATGTCATGTGACACAGCACCAAGGGAGAAGCCACTACTATTAAATATTTTCTAGTCATGTGTTGCATTATGGAACAGCAATTTTTTGATATCCATTGTTCGTAAAGAATTTCTGTACTGTATATACAATGTTATTGCAGTTGGCATGAAGACTTATTTTTGTAAAAAAATATTCAAGTTATTGCAGACTTTTATTACCAGAGTATTTTCTTTCTTATTCTTGAACAGTGTGCACGCTGCTCTTTGGACAACCATTTTGCATGGTTTTCTCCAGCAGTTTTTGCTGCTGCTGGCCACTAGAATGATATGTTTTTGTAAACTCAACTGTGCTGCTTCCCGAGTGCCCAATTAGTTTCACATGTGTCCTAACTAGTTCCACTTACTTTGCCAAGACTATGATAATTTTTCTAAGAATGTCATTATGGCTACCACTCATTGACAAACATTTCAATCCTATTTTTTCTCTCTCTCTTTTTTTTTCCTTCTACACAGAGGTACTAGGAGCAAATGTGGTGATTTTTTTATTATTATTTTATTTATTACTATTATTATTTTATTTATTACTATTATTATTATTATTATTATTATTATTATTATTATTATTCACAAGCAAATGCTGCCCAAATTTTATTTATGCCCACTGTTATGTATGCCTATAAAATTCTTACTCATTTGAAGTTTCATAGAAATGTTGACAGCATTTTACATGTTAAATTATGAAAGGTCACTCATTCATTAGTATTAAAAAAAATAAATGGTCATTTGCTTAATGATCTCAATAGAATACAGTTCCAACACACTGTATTAATGCTCTTATCTACATGCAAATTGAATTCTGACCGCATTTCTACTTAACAATTCCAACATTTCCATTAGGAAAACTTTATGCTATTAGAGACTGCCAATTTAATACTCTTATTATGATGTTTTCATTTTAATTACAATATTCTAGAAGTCAAACAGTTCATTTTAATCATTTTGTAAAGTCAACATATCAAAAAAATTGCTCATCATCATCATCATCATCATCATCATCAAGCAATGGTGGACTGTTTTATAATTTATTTTGGAATCAGTTAATTTGATATTACTTAATTTGGAATAAATAATAAAAAGGTGTACCACAGCCTGATGATCAAGAGCAATTTCTTCAATACGTTGACTTTACAATACACCATTAAAATCAACTGAATAACATCTTCTACTACCTGGTTGTCCCCAATTAAAAGGAAAACAATTGTAATAAGGAGGAAAACTACTATCATGCGAAAAAATAAACCACAACACTCGTAACATGAGGTACCATAAAAGTGTGTACCCTAAGCACATTTGAGAATTTCACGAATAGTTTCAAAGTGAAAGATTGATTTTACATGATCCCATCAGTAAAACATTACCGCCTAGCTGGTTGCTGCAATGACTCGGCCTGTAAAGTTTAAGGCAATAAACATTAATAACAAGACAGAAAAAGCTTGAGAAGTCCACAGCATTCACACACCAACAAGAAATAACATAGAATTTTGGAGTAAATAGTAAAGGTTTGTTTCCATTTTGTTCCCAAAATGGCATTCAAATCAACCACACACACACACACACACACACACACATTTAAACCACCTCCAATTCATGAATCAATTCAGCTACTGACCTTATGTTCGTTTTCTAACTTCACTGAATGTATTCAATTTGCCATGGGCAACTATCTAGAAAGAAAAGCACAGAAAAAACTGTAAAAAAAAAAATAAATAGAAATCATGCAATTGCTGCATTCCAAAAATTTCTTGACATGCATTAATGTGAGGATCCAAAAAATATGCATAGAAAATTGGCAGTAAAACACTTATTACTCTAAGAATATTGAACACGTATCATGCCAAAGAAATGATCTTTTACGTGATAAAATTAACAAAGCTCAAACAGCAAAATCTTCAACTTAACAGCTCAAATTGAAAGAACTGAAATCAAAGAACTTCAACTGAAGAAAATATTCCTAAACTTAGTTTTGCACACAATGACAAGAGGTTTCACTCACTATGTGAAAGAATACAACTCTCTAAAGCAGGGATGGCCAACCTTTTTGGGGCAGAAGACTACTTCTGAATTAAGAAGATACTGGTGGTCGACCCAAACACTAACAAAGCATAAAAAAATACATTTAGAAAGTGGTTATTACAAATTAAATAAAACAGAAAAATTGTATTTTTTACTAAACACATTACACAATCTATCATTTACTTTTCAAGAAGGGCAAGATGCTTAAAACAGAAATGCACCATACATGTTCCGAAGTGTTGGCTAACTCATACAAGAAAGTTTTATTGGCCAACAACCAGTGGCGAGGCGTGGCATTTTGGCATAGTCATCACAAGGTGTGTTGAATATCCAGACCTATCTTTCTGATGTGAAAGAGCGAGGACATATTTGAAATATTTTTCTACGTTCTGTCTCTTAATCACTCAAACAAGTCATTTTTCTGATTTCATTTCTCCGCATTAATTTCAATAAATTTTCTGAACACCTTAATTCTATATTGAAATTAAAATTGCTATAGAATGCTTAGATTCGTTGTTACTGTGACCACGAACATCGGAGTTTACATTTGAGTTGGAGGGAAAACTAAAATTCATTGGATTGCGACCAATATGAAAGGAAAAATTCTAATTTATCATGAAATTTAGCTGATTTTGTATGGGCACTTAGATGATAAAATCTGGTAGAAACCCAAACATTTTTATTGGCATCTTTTGTTGGACTTGCTTCCAAATGAGCTATAACACTTGCTTGCACAGATCCTCTTGTAAACCTCATGACTAGATACCATGAAGTGCGTGTTGTAAGCTTTTTTCTTTTGCTAACTTTAGTTGTCAAACTTAATAACGCAGGGCTGGGTTGGCCTTTCTGCTTCATCAAAAAACTTCTCTTTGCATTTATGTGAACCAAATGTTGTTTTTTTGTTTGTTTTTTGTTTCTTTCTTTTGGTTTCAATACAACTACGATTTATACTTAAAAGTTTCATATAATACAAGGCAATTAATAGAACATTGAGAATACAACTAAAACTCGGTAAAAGCACCCAAGAAAGAGAATGAACTCAAAAACACTGCACTGTTTCACTCACAAATTTGTATAGTGTGTTTCAAAGAATTATATATTGATTATGATCACATATGATTATATACTTATCAAATTCTTGTCTAAAATATTTAAAACACAATTTTTCATTTTACTAAGTCATTGTTGCATCTATCAATGAGCAGACGCCTCGCCACTGAAAACATCCAATTAAAACCTGATTAAAACAGAAATATTAATTTCTTCCTAAAAAGATATCAGACCAGTGAACATGGGTAAGAGGGTATCATGTAATAAATTAAATTATAATAAAGTTTTAAATAGAAAAGTATTTTAGTGTTTTAAAAATGATAATTACTTCACATAAAAAAAAATTTCTTTCTGACAAATAATTATGATGAAAGTTTCTCCATGCAAAGTTATTGTTTTGAGTATACCCTAATTTACAATACAAAATAATCACAATAGTAGTGTGGTTTCATATCACAGCTCTTGCAACTATGGATTCTATCAATGAGTTTATCTCAAAACTGAATTGTTTGTTGGCAAAATTCACCATGTGTTACCATTGAGAGTTTGACAATTATGGTTGATCATTCAGCCATCCCTGCTGCAAAGTGTGTTTTGAGCTGTGAAGTTACAGATTTAGATAATAATGTTAATACACAACATATAAAAGAAATGCGATTGTGCAAGTGCTAGCTAGTTTCAAATTTTGAAGCAAGAGTCAGAATTACAAACAATGTATATGGCTGCAAATTACATAATATCTTGACAAAACTAGATCCATAGAGTCACTTCAGTGAGGTAAGGTGTAAAAAAAAAATTTAAAAAAGAAATGAGAGAGAGGAAAGAGCAGATCAAAATTTCCATTTCCAAATTTCATAAACATTTCAAGGAAAGAACTTAATCACAAATCTTTTCACAAAAAACAACAACCACTCCCTTAAATGCAAAGAATTTTAATCTTCAATTAGTATCACTAATGATGTACTGATGACACGTGTTCAATTTGGTATCGGAGGCAATGATGCTCACCGCTCACGCTTCTCACGTTATGATTTAATATGAAACTTACATATGGCTGCAAGAATAATATTAATAAATGCATTGTATGGAGGGTGTTGAATGCTTGGAAAGGTACTTAAGTGCATTAAACTTACTTGTCATACATTACACAAAATTTATTCCAGTGAAAAGGAGTTGCAGAAATGCTATTTGACAATCAAACATGTGCAACACCAGCTCACCATCCACAATGAATAATAGATTATTTCTCAGATCCATCACATATTAATTTTAAGTTTCTGAAACGAAATCTCTTGTATTAATAAAAATTCTCTTTAAGACATTCAGATTTATTTTTTTACATAATTTTACTGTGATTTACTTTTTTATGAGATTATAAATTGATATTGGTGACGTTTCAGCTAATATCAGCCATCTTTTGAAGTCTGAAAAATAATAATTTAATACTGGATTCTGTATGCATAAGCTCCATTTCACAATATCCATTAAAATGCTCTATATTATCCACTGTTGTGAAGTAGAGCTTATGTTCTGACTGCAGTAAGAATCCAGTACTGAAAAATGTGCATATTTTTCTTTAAACTAGAAGTCTCAAGATGGCTACAAGTTATTAGTCGAAATGTTGTCAGCGCCAACTTTTAATGTAGTAAAAAAATATATCACAATTCTGTAAAAAAATATCTCTGAATATCTTAAATTAAAGAGGAACCGTGTTTTTTATTAATAAAAGATAGACATTCACCAGGAGAAGTTAAAATCTCTTGTATTTTCAAAATATTCTGCATCTTGGTGAGATTTCAGCCAGTATCCATCCATATCAATGAGATGCTTTGTATCTTGGAGAGAGGAATTGTTGAAACACAAGAGAATGTAGTTTTATGATATTGCACTGTCATGGAGACTGTGGTAGCAAAAGCTTGCAAAAAACACATTCTCATTCTGGCAAACCTGGAATTCTCACAAACTGGCAACCTTCCGATGTTTCGCACTGTTAATGGTATAAATTTAGCATCTTTAAGAGGCTGTATCTCATGAATGCCATCTCTTCAAGTTGTAAAATTTTGCAAAATGACAGTTTTTTTTATTATTATTTTTTTTTAAATTTTTTTGTTTTTGTTTTTTTTTATAAAGAATGCAATGGCATAGGTCCCGATTCTCTTAATTTGACACAAGGGAATGTTTGCTTGTACTGCTTGCTTACACGAAACTTTCTGAATCATGTTCAGTGCGTTTTAAGAAAAGCAAAACTGATTTTCTGCATCGATATGTGGGATTCACCTTTACACACCAGAGTTAAAACAACAATCCAAGCAGTGGTAAGAAGTTGGTTCTTCAGCTCCAAAGCATACAATGATTGTGACATGAAGGAAAGATCATGGCATCGGTTTTGGGATGTGAATGCCATTTTCTTTAATGATTATCTTAAAAAAGGAAAAACAATAACTGGAGAATATTATTCTAACTTGTTAACAACCACTCATGCAAAGATTTAAGACTTGGTATTAGGAAAAGAAAAAAAAAAAAAAAAATCATCTTTGATCAAGGACGATGCACCTGCCCACAGAGAGTGTCTTGGCAATGAAAAAATTGAGGAATTTGCATTACAAACTTCTGGAACCCTATTCCTCAGATATGGCTCCCTCAGACTTTCCTCTGTTCTCAAAACTTAACACCAACCTCGCTGGTCAGTATTTTTCATCCAATGAAGAGGCCTTTGTGGCTTTAGATGGGTAATTTTGCAGCTCTTGCAGAAAAGCACTACATATATGAGTTAATGGCATTGGAGCACCAGTGAATGAAATGTATCAAGGGATATTATGTTGAAAAATATTTTTGTACATCAAAATTTTCATTTTCCTTAGCCCAGGTATGACAGAGCGTGACACAGCAGGATGCAATTTTGGATGTTTACCCAATTAGGTCAAAAGAACTTTTCATATCTTGTGAAGTTGTTGAGGGAATTAGTGATCACAAAGTGTTTTTTCTCGACTTAGAAGAAAATATTTCAAAGAACGGTATTACAACAGGAACAAAAGTCGCAGTTAAGAAACCAAATTTAGAGGAACTTCAAGACTTTCTTAGAGAACAATACCTCTTTCTGAGAACAGAAGGCGGTACGGAAGAAATATGGCGTGCATTCAAAGATATTACAGACGAAGCTTTGCAAAAGTTCGTACCATGCAAAATTCTAAAAAATAACCTGGTTCCAGAATACTACAAATAAAAAATTAGGCATATGAAGAGGATAACGAGAAATGCATTTAAAAACAGAACACGCAGTACCGAGCATATGAGATTTTTCGAAATTTTTCAAAAGAATTCGAGCAAGGAAAGAAAATTGCTCAGGAGGCAATTTACAGAATATTCTAGACAAAAAGGACAAATACCTGGACAGGATTTTACAAATATGTTCATAGAAGAAAGGGAAAAAAAGAGTTCCCAGTTCATGAACATGGAAAAACACTCATCACAGACAATCGGCCAAAAGCTAACGCATTTAATAAGTATTTCAGTTCAGTTTTCAACAGCAATATGAACCATCCACTAATTCAAAGTTCTTCAGTTACAAATCAATTTAATATTGAAGTGAACATTCTACGGAATGAAGTAAAATCTATGAAAAATGATAAGTCAAGGGGTCCAGACGACATTTCTACATACATAATTACACTAGGAGGAGAGAGAATATTACCATACTTAATTAGAATATTTCACATATCCATGAACAATTGAAAAGTACCTCAAATTTGGAAATTAGCTTTTGTAGTACCAACCTTTAAAAGTGGGGACAAAACTATACTAAATAGTTATAGGCCAGTAAGTCTCACGTCAGTGGCCTGCAAACGTAAGGAGCATCTAGTAGAGAGTTACATTAAGCAAGAACGGGTAATTGAAAAATGGCTCTATCATGGTCAACAGAGATTTAGGACTGCTTATTGATGAGAAAGTCAGATGGTCTGGATCTAGCAGATGAAATTGATGCGGGCGGGAGAGTAGACACAGTAGTTATAGATTTTGCAAAAGCATTTGATGTTGTTCCACATGATTAACTTGTTCAGAAATCAATGAATTCAGGCATCGATCCCAGGGTGGTGGCATGGATTAGCGAGTTTCTGTGAGACAAAGTCCGAATTGGGCAAGAGAGATCTTCCTGTGCAAGCATTACGTCAGGAATACCACAAGGGTACAATATATAAAGGTACATCGACTAGTGCGGAAATATGTACAATAATAGTTTACAAATGTTAATGTCAAATGTTCAGCTATTTGCAGACAATTGCATAATATATCGCATTATTAATTCGAAAGATGATGAAAAATTCTGCAACGGGATTTTGATGCATTATATTACTGAACAGAAAATAATGCCATGACCGTAAATAGCTCTAAAAGCAAATCCATCACTTCTGGCAGAGGTCATAATTACAGCGGAACAAATTACCGCTTAAGTAACGACATTATTCTGAGGTTCTTCGCGCAAGTGCCTAGGAATCCATTTCGATAGTAACTTAAGCTGAAAAAGTCATGTAGATTTTGTTGTAGGGAAAGCGTAGATATCTCTTTATTTAGTAATGCGCATCTTAAAAAAAAAGTACAGTAAATGCAAAGGAAATTGTTTATTAATCGCTTGTTCATCCAATAATGGAATATGGAGCAATTTGTTGGGATCTACCCAAAATTATGCATTGTAAGAATTTGGAGAGGATTCAGCATGGAGGAGCTAAATTTACTTTCAGGGACAAGAAAATGGCAGGGTGGGATTCACTCAAAAACAGGCGAACATTGGCAACTCTGTGCTTTGTATAAAGCTTATAGCAGTCATCCAGCTTGGAAAGAAATTAAACGGCAGTTAAGTATTCCTACATATATAACTAGAGGGGATCATAGGCATACAATAAATTTAAAACCACAGAGAACAGAAGTCGGGAAATTCTCTTTCACAAATCGAACAATAAGGGATTAGAATAGATTGCCTGCAAAAACCTTTGAACCCTTTCCTCGAAGTGTTCAACAGTTTAGGAAATTAATGTAGGGTATTTCTAAGTTTATGAGGGGGTTAACAAAGAATATTAAGTAATACAGTGAAGTGAGGTGTAGTGCAGTATAGAGCAGAGAAATAATGAAGGAAAGGTTTTTAGTAGTGAAGTGAAGTGAAGTGCAGTGCAGTGCGTGTATAAACACTCAGTGCAGTTTTAGATGATAGACGTTTTTCTTTTTTATGTAATTTAATGTTTTAAGAATCAGCAGTTTTTATATTATTATTGTTATTATTATTTTAGCATTATTATTATTACTATTATTATATTATTTGCATGACATTTATTATCTTATTTATGTAATTAACTGCTACCAGATTACACCCAATTGCAGTTTAAATAAATTTATCTTATCTTTTATCTTTATCTAATTGAAAATAGACATGATAAGAGAAAGGATCTTAATATGGATTGGATTCAATACGGTAATCCAGGTTTATGAACACTTTTATGGAACCTAACTTGTTCATATTTTGAGAACTACCTGCACCTCTAATAAATTTAATTTTTATTCTCCTTTTCTCTTTGAAAAATTTCAGAAGCACTAAGAGGTACTCTTAATGACGGTCATCCAGTCATGATAACTTTTCAATAAAAAGAAATAATAAAAGATTCTATGGGAAGGGTAATAAAAAGTCCAATTATTTTACTATCATCTCCTTGCTGATCACTATTCTCAATATGTTATTTCTAGACCTCTGAATTTTAGACACTAAAATCGTTCACAAAAAATAAATTAACTACCAAAAAAAGCATTAAAAACTGATCACAAAAGGTTTAAATTAGGCACTTTTTATTCAGGAAAGTCAAGTATTTTTATATTTATGAGAGAATGACTACATGCGTATTACTTTATTCACTTTCATAATTAGCAGCACAGCATTTAATCCAGATTTTTTTTATTTATTTATTTGTTTCCTATTTACGGATTCTCCTCAAGATACAAAGTGATAAGATAGCTAATGAAGTAACAATCATATAGGTAATCTCATAATATCAAATTCAATAATACACTCGGATATCAGTTAATTTTCTCCAAATTTTCTATAGTAAGACCTATTATCTGTCAATATCTTTTTGAAAGCAGAAAAGGGCATTTCCCCTGACACGGAGATTACAGCAAGCTTAAATTTAGTCACATTTTTCATGCCCATTTTTTTTAACTTCCCTTCCACACTCCCCCACCAAAACTTGTACCACACGACCCATTACATCATATTCAAGATTTTTTTATTATTATTACACTCTCCAATTTGCACTTTACTTTGTCCCCAATGGCTCCCATAGCTGCAAATAATTTTCACTTCAGTGTCTTGCACCACAGACACGAAGTGAATGCTGCTTGGAGAAGAGCATGAAGCATCCTCTTTACATTGACTTGCAGAGCTCCTTATGTTCGGTTGTTAGGCGTGAGATTTGGGAGCTTAGTTGATTGCATATTCGATTAGGGAATGTTCGTGTTTCAGGATAACAAATTTAAAAAATGAGTACTTAAAATATGATAATTCTTCAAAATTACGTGTATTAATTTTTTTTTTTAATATTAAAATAGGCTTCAACTGCCCTTTTAGGACATTTTAGGCACTATTAAATGCTTTCAGGAGATCTATTTTTTCATCATGCACAAACAACTGCAATTATTTTCCACAATCTCCAAAGGAACTAAAAAGACAAATATCCTAGGTTTTAGAGGTCTAGTTTTTTTAACTTAATAGGAATTAATGTACATAAGCACTTGCAGCACACCAGAAACCTGAATATATGTCAATTCTGTCATATATGAGCATTAGTAAACATCATTTACAACTTAAGCCTTTGATGAATGAGTGAAGTAGTAACCAACACACTGGTGACAGGTGGTCAGGTACCCGTCTTGTCCCAAGGAACTGTGGCCCTTCCTCCCATCAACACAACATTAAGAGTTAAGTTATATTAACAATCAATTTTTATGGGGGGAAAAAGTGTTACAGATAAACAATGAACACCTGTAACAGACTGTCAGACTGCTCAATGCTAGCCTACATTTCTATGTAGCAACCAGATAGGATTGCAACATGTAAGAGACCTCAGAACACCTGGCAGACACATGGAATTTTCCATCATTGGGCAACCCTGCAGAACTGCTGTACAACTGAGAATTCTGTTGTCAGTCACCAATTCGTTGTGTTAGAATGTAAGGTGGAATCTGAAAGTTCTAATACATCTTCTAATTATGCCATGGCAGAGAAAGAGAATATCAACTCAACATGTGAGCACATGCAAAGCTACAATATTGAAATAATTTGTTTTACCATGTAAGCAAACTTCAAATACTAAAAGATCACTATTTTCTATTTCACATGATTCACACTCAAGGAATCAAACTGAACTCTACAGCAACAAACCTTTGTCTGGACCTCCACATCATAAGCAGCTTTTTTAAGTTCAAAATCTCTCTGGGCCTTCGCTATTTCAGTATCGTTCAGAAACCTGTAAAAAAAAACAAATATTTTAAAAATTGCAATATCAACATACTTAAGTGCAAGGTCAGAAAATTTCTGTTCTCTATTGCAGTTAAATACCACATGATCAGTTGATAACACAACCCTGTTGTTTGCGGCCTTGAGCAGAAAGAGAAAGAATTGCAACCCTGCTTCTAGGACAGCTCCTTTGACTGCATTTCTGTGACAAACCCTTCCCTCACCATCCTTTCATCCACCCCTGCCTGTGGTCTGGGTCATGCCTAGTCGAAGCAAAACAGGCAGTCTTCATTCACTGTTTTGAAATAAGTTACAATGCGCCTCAGCATAGAGCAACGCAGATTTGTGGTGAAGGAGTAATTTCAAACACAATCTTTCAAAGAGTGTCAGGCAGGTAACAGAGAAAAAATTTCATCAGAGTCTATTCTGCACAAGAGTACCATACTGCGGTTAGTGAAGTTCTATCGCGAGACAGTGTGTTTGATCAGAAATGCAGCAATATCATTTTTTGTAGGGAAGTTTGCACAGTGTCACAAAAAACAGTGAGAGTTGCAGCAAATGTTCTCAAGCGAGTTAAGCCTAAATGTACCAACACTAGATCAATTTGTCACTACCACGTGGCAGCACCAAAATAAAGAAAATTTACTTGACCAATAACATCAGAACAAATGGTCCGATTTTTGATCTGTAAACGACATTGCACGTTTTTTCATAATAGAATTTATGCTACAAAGCCATTTCTTCAAAAGAGATTTCTAAAAATTTTTCATTTTTGAATTTTTGGAATGAAATTAAAAAAGCGGGCTTATAGCGTGATGACGACAGGCTTACTGAATCCAACGCCATGTCAGTCATGCAAATCAGATGAATAGGAGTGTCGTAAAGTGAAATTTGGGAAAACACCTCGCCCCCTTCCCTGTTCCATCCCATTGAGTCACCCAACCGTTGTGGGCTCTCTCTTGACCCAGCGGCTCAGCCTGCCTCGGCGGCCTGCAGTGCAGTAGACCAAACTTTCAGGAAAGGCAAGCCAGGCAGTCAGTTTATGCTTTCGCAGTGTTGGGAAAAATACTTTAAATTTTGCTTTAAAGACTTCTCCAAAATACTTTGTAAATAAGTATTTAAACACGTACTCAAAATACTTTAGTTTTTGAATTGTAAATACATAAGCATTTAAAATACTTAAAAAAAATACTTTCACATTTTTTTACAAAATATTTTGTAGTTGTTAATTATATTAAATTACTAAATGAAAGTTATAAATTTCTGAGTGATAACTAAAATCTTTGAATGTAACTTTCACTTATACTTTCACAAAAATGCTTTCAAATATAAAATGACACCAAAAGTATATCTAACTCAAATAAATGTCCTTTAAAAACGACTAGTTTTTCCTGTGCCTAAAAGATGTTTCGCGTCACATGTAGCCTTATGAGCACGTTCAGACCTGCGTGGCAGGCGAGCGTCACGGCAATGGATTGGCTGTGTTTAAACGACAGCGAAATTTGTAACTCTGTCAGAAGCATTTCTTCCGCTACAGCTCGAGTTTCGTGGAAGTCCGCCCGTGTTCGAGAGTCTTCCCTCCCCTCTGGGTCGAGTGACCTTGCCAACAGTCACCAAATGCTAACTCCTAATTGACGCTCCAGTATGAATGGTCCTGCGAATTTCGCGGCTATTCCGTCTAGCTCGGGACTGTCTGCGATGCACCTGCTGTGGATCTACCATGCCGGTCTGGGGGAGCCTGAATGTATCAAGTACACTTCATTTGTCACTCATTCTGGACAATTTCAATTCATGAAGGTACCTTTCGGGCTATCTACCTTACTTTCTGTCTTCCAAAGATATAATTCAGTGTTTTGGATGTTTAGCAGGGAGGTTTGCTATTTATCCACATGGATGACATCATTCCAGTGGAGGATGACAAGGAGGCTCTGAAAAGGTTTATAGTTTTGGGATACTGCTAAGGACTATGGACTGGAGATCCATTTTAAAACAAAGGTCTGTTCTTGAAATGAGTAGTCCACTTTCTAGGCTACAGAATTCATGATGGAACAATTCAGCTGTCATCGGAAACACTTTCAGCTATTCAAAATTTCTCTGAACCAAAAATGGTTTCTGCTTTACAAAGTTTCTTACGAATATTATTATATTGTAGAAAATTCATCCAGGATTATGCTTCAATTGCAAAACCATTAAGTGACATGCCACTTTGACCTTCCCTCAGAGTTAGCCGTCGCCTCCTGAGATCCTCAGAGTTCCCGTACGCACCCAATTGAAATTTTTCAAAGTTCCACTGACAGAGATGGCCGGGGAGCTGACTTTGCGCTACCAACCCACGGGCTCACGCAGTCTTGGCCCCTCAGCTAGGCTGAATCGAGATTCTATATATAACAAGTTTTATTAACAGGGAGTTGCCTCAGAGGCCCTCCACGGGAGTGCTCTTGTACGTGCCGACTCCAGTAACATACAAGTTCCAGACTCTCGGCACAGGTTGCCCCACCATCTCACCGGGATCATTTGAACATTATACAGTCTTAAAGAAACTTTTATTATGAATATACAAGTGTGAAAAACGTATAAACGTAAAATGCAAAACTGAAATAATTTAGCATGGGAATTATATGCATATATCAGGGTCTTACCAAAAAAAGTGTGTAAAAGTGAAAAACATATAAGTGAGAAACTTGTAAACAGAATTTCACTGTGTAAGGTTGTACAGCAGTTCAACATGCTATTACCTCAACCTATCAGAGGAGCATTGATCGTATACTGTTTGAACTTCTCACAGGAGTCATAATAAGGAACAATTCAGAACTATGTATAATAATCAAACATGAGAAGATGCAAAGCTGAAGATTCTTAAAATTCAAGATGAAAATCGTTCCAGCTTCAATCGGAATTGTAAAAGAGCCCAAACATACATACTAGGGGATCTGATGGCAATGAAAAGAACGCAATTTGGACCAGGATCCAACTACTTAGAAACTTACAGGGCAATTAAGGCGAAACCCAATGGCATCTATGTTTCACGAGCAGGCACTGTCCCAGGAACATGTCAACATGTGCTGAATACATGAAGTCATGGCCAGAAACTCCTTCATCTGAGTCAGACGACGATATTTAGGATGCCAGAATGTGGGAAGACAAGCATGAATTTCAAGGTTTTACTGCCGAGGAGATAGATTGTGCACAAGGCGACTGACAGAGAAGAACTTCTGAGAAGGAGCAGGCAGTCTGGGACAGTGGGTGTGGTGTGTGTAGTGAACCCATGAGAAGCAAAGTAAAACAGTGAACAGTTGTTGAAGATAGTTTTCTTTCTGTGTTAATGTGCTTTTGTAACAAAATTCTAAGAAATATTGGGTTCATTCATTTAAATGAAGTGTGTTTAATACCATTTTCCCCACATATATAAAGATAAATAAATATTTATAAACTATAGAATAAAGTTATATAAATTATACGTAATTTGTCTGACACTGAAATCAAACGCAACAGAACCTAGAGGATTGACAATAATTGAAATTGCAGACAGACTACTATCCTCATTTCAAAATGACCATAACATACATGTCACTCGCTATAAATTGAAAAATAAAAAATGAGAATCGTGCTTTCAAAATACATCTATTTGAAATATGGGTGAATACTGCCCATGTAGATAGGTAGATAATTTCTAATCAGAAACCTTGCTGCCATGCGTTCCTCTTCAGCTATAGCTTCCTTAATCTGGGCGTCACGTCGGGCCTCGGCCTCTCCAATTCGGGCATCTCGCTTCACTTCAGCAGTTCTGGCCATACCCAAACTCTTCAAGTAGCCCTGAAATTTCACCCCAAAATATTGAAATTATTTTGCATTTTCAGAGAAATAAGAACACTTGTAACTTTAATTGACAGCAATATAATAACTTTTTATTCTTTTCCTTGTGTTATTAATATTATAGTTGAGCATTGTTTATCCTGTAAATAAACATATCTCACATACCTTAGCCCCCTTGAAGCATGGAACATAGAGTCAACATTTAATAACATATTTTAGATGAATAAAAACAAATTCTTGGCATTGAAAAATTCACAAAGCAAATATATCTTTGCAAGAAAAAAATCATTCTCTGAACAAGAATTTAACTCATTTCTCCACAAAAATTAAACAATATAATTATAGAATTATCACACACAAGAAGTGAAATCAAGAATCTCTGCGTTATGAATAACGGAAACTATTACAGAACAATAAAAAATCAAATGCAGACTTTCCTTTTGTTTCATATTTTTATTGAAAATAAACTTAACACAATTTTATTAGAACTAAATTTATGGAATTTCCATATAAAGAATAAAAATAAGTTTTATAAAAAATATTTTAAGACATAATTCATCATAGTATGAGAAGGCTATTACAAATTTTGCATAGCAAAATGCATGCTAAAAAGAAAGAAGTGATATGACATCTACATTTGAAGATTTTTGCACTGTAGACTTGACTTAATGGCTTCCAATGCTATATGAATTTAAGAAGTTTATAAATTTGGTACAAAAGCATGTCCTTTAAGAACATACAATTAAGGAAAGTGAATGATCAATTGAAACATGAAAGAAGCTTACATTAAATCTTCATTCTGTACTTCTTTGCCATTAATTTTTTTCTTGAACATACATATACAAAAAAAGAAAGAAATAGTTACCTCCTCATCACGGATGTCCTTCAGTGTGTACGAAACTACAGTGATGCCCATGTTCACCAAATCAGAAGAGGCCACTTCAAACACTTGCTTACTGAACTTCTTACGGTCTTTATAGATCTCCTACAAACCACACATCAAACATTACATTTAGCAGAAAAATAGATTAGTACATCAAAAGAAGAAAATAGCTTTACCTACCTCGACAGTCATGCTTCCCATTATAGCTCGCTGGTGCCCCTCTAGAGTCACCAATGCAATATGTTGAATTTCGGATTCTGGCTTCCCCAGAAATTGTTCGCAAGCAGCAAGCAACATTTCTTCATTTTGCCCCTGAATCTTCACCTAGAGCATGAGTTGAAGTTACTCATTCCTTCAGATTCTGACATCCAAGGCATAAAATACTCAACAAACTTAATCTTGCAAAAACAAATTTGTTAAAGTTTTTAATAATGTGTAAGAAAAACAGTTTGTCACACAGCATTTGAACTCCATGAATTTTGTAATGAAACAATCAAGTCTTCTATTTATAATAACAGATACAGATAACATACACAGAATTGAACTACTCTATAAATAAAAGTCGTTAAAAATTTGATCTACTGACTTTGCAAATTATATTTTGAAGAATAAAACAGGCTAGCTTAAACACTTTGCAAATGATGGGAAAATGAACTATCAACTTTAGCATGCATCAAATAACTATTTTGAGAATTCTAAACAAACAAAACTAGACTAACCAATCTCCACTTTTATACACATTTTCCACTAAATAAATAGTATTTTTGTGAACTAATGGGAGAAATTTCTCTAATGAGAGTGGTATTGTATGGAAGAAGGCTATTTAATTAATGGAAAATGTTAGAAGTGAAGTTTAGTTAACATGCACAGTGAAATATTGTAAAGAACTACCAAAAATGGAAAAATTATAGTGAATGAAAAAAAATCATCAAGATAAACTGAAAGCCTTGTCTCAAGATAATCCCAAGCAAATTAAAGTTAATTATGAGAAATTACAACACAGTTTTAATCTGATATCCCTTGCCACTAAGAAAAGAACAAATGTTTTTGTACTGCAGCTATCATTTGTTACACCACTATCACAAGATGGACAAAATGTAATAATTGATGTAGCAAACATGTTATTGGGTTTTCATTTTGATTAAAATTGTGGCTGAGGACTATCCAGAACAGAGCCATTCAATTCTTTGCTCTCAAGAACATCATGAAAAGAATGTACAAAATACAAATACTTATACAAAGAGATATGGAAGTGGAAATAAAAAAGTCAATAGAAGTAAGTTTTTATGCAAGATGATTTTTAACGATTGTTATTAACTTAGCAAATAGATTAGAGTAGAAAAGATCCTAGGATTATTTTCTCTCACATGAAAAATAAAACAACTGTGCAACGATTCAACATAGATTTTCATAGAACTCATTAAAAATTCTTCAATAACCTATCGACATTTTTTCCTGAATATTTTGAATTCATAGACATAAAAGTGTTTAAAATTCAATTGAACATTCTAAACTTCTGAAAATCACAATTGATTAAAATTATTTTCAAAGCTACTAGACATCTTTAATATGCAAGTTAAAAATAGATGAAAATGACTGGATTCAGTTACATATGAGTGTTAAATGTGTGTGGAGAGCCAATCCAAAATTCTGATATTCTATTTATTTTCAACCACCTAGGACAGACACAGTACAGACATTAAGATAACTGAATAAACTAAAGTTTTCAATACAGAGAATTTTGTATCTTACCAAAATACTGGGCAAAAATATTTACTTTAAACATTTAACATTTTACATTCTGAATATTGTTAAAAAAATATGTTTATTGGATGTAAATCAAGATTATGGAAATAAGTGAAGTCATCAGCTCTGCGGACAGTCATGTAAATGAACTTGGCTGTCCGAGTAACGCCACATCGAAGGCTGTGTTGCCGATGTTTCAACCATCTTGTTGTGGTCTTCCTCAGGGCTGGTTGCCCTGAGACCAGCCTTGAGGAAGACCATGACAAGATGGTCAAAACATCGGCAACACAGCCAAGATCATTTAAATTATGGAAATAATGATGCATTATGAAACTTTTCAAGTAGTGTTCTATGTGTCCATGTTAAATGTTATTTTACTTACTGCATTTCTCATATATTAGGATTTATCAGCCCAGACAAACTCGCAATTTGTGGTAAAGAGAGCATTCACAAAAACTTCTACAATGAAAGCGAGAGAAAAATACAAAATGAAGCTAATAGTTCTGCTACTTTCCGATTTTTCTTCTGTAATCAACAAGGAAATATTTGAATTTGGAAAACTTTAGAACTCTCATATTCATCAAACAGAAAAGATGATCTAATTCATTTATCATGTGTGGATTCCCTATGTTCATTTGATAGAATTTAGAAATAATTTAAGGGAAATATACCTACTAACGTTTGTGCAACAGAATGTAGTTTCCCTTTGGAACTGCCATTGTGTGCAGTAACATGTGCATCACATTGGTAATGCAGAATGAAAAGATTTGAAATTCTATAATTTTCATTTTTATTAAAAATTATTTTGTACGAGTGATATATTGGATACGAGAAACACATGTTGTCATTACTAATATTTTTGGGTAATTTCTACAATTGGGTTAAAAAAATTGAAAAATCACACTCTAAAAGAAAATGTTCTTGTATAAAGCAAAATCATACAATTTCCAGATAACATGATCTTATTGATTTGATTTTGATCACAACGGATTGGAAGAAAGATGGTATAATATTACATTTGTACATATGATTAATTCTTTTGGTACAAAAACTAAGAAAATAATATTGTAATATACAGATCTTCTATCACTATCATATTTAATTAATACATTAAGTTAATACACAGCTAAATTCATATTTGATACATACATACATATAGAGAATTAAAGAAATTATGGCCAATACCACACCTAAAATATATGGCCATGACAAATTTTCTTTGCTCACCAGACTGTGCAGTAGTATGCCAGAATGAACAATACACATACTGCTGTGGTGAAAATATTAATATGACCACCATGTAGTCTGACCAAAACACTGGTGTCCAAAACACATGATTTTGGTCATCAAATTTATCCAATGGACCTCTCAACAATGTCACAAAAGATAATACCCACAAAATAACTAAACTTTGAAAAATTATAAAATAACAATAAACATCCTAATTTGTACAACTCACATTAAGCGATTTAAAAACTGCATGCACAATCAGAAACACGTCTTTCAACATCCAAACATTACTTTAAGCGAAAATAATAACATAAGACAATTTATGGGAAGCTATAATCAATAAATTAGATTTACATTCCCAACAAAGTATGTAGAAGATTCAACACGTCACTGTTTTTCTTCATTCAAGTGATTTTTGACTCTGCATCTTTTCCAAAAGGTTTGATAAAACTGAAGAGCAAGTTCCATTCCAACTGTTTTCCTTCATTATCCTGAGACCTACAATGTTTCCTTGCAATTTCATCTGGTGTACCTCATAATCATGATTGGAGTTTAGTATAAATATCAGCAATAATATTATCTTTTCTATTTCTGTCTTGTAATATAATTTCATCTGGTTTTAATTCACAGGCAGTGAATACATAATTATCTATGGAATTGGACTTGAACCATACAAAAGATAAAATGCATAGATATGACATAACAACATATCTGGGAATAGCAAGTTAAGTCTATTCAATACTTGCATTTCAAGCAAAGTTCAACTGTATCTGTTGAGATGAAAAACTATACTGTACAGAATACATAATTTTTGGAAAACAAGAGGAATGGAGTTATTTAATCAGCATTCACTAAATATACATAACACTGAACATAATGGCATTTTTGTACAAGCAATGAAATAAACTTAAACAGTGTACATGCATCATTTTCAAAAAATTGTTGCAAGTTTGTGGAAATCTAAATCTACACTTTGATATGCATACATCATCAATTATTACTGAAACAAACATGCATCATGAAATAGGTGCTAACACTTGGTGGGTTGCTTGGTAATAGGTGCTAACCTTAAACGTACAGAAAAAATCAGCCTAATGTATTGCTAAAAAAGTACCTGTGCAATTCCAGTCACTGATATCGGCACTCCCTGGCTTGTGTATACAGTAGGGCTTTCTACTTGTAGAGTCATAGTGTTCAATGAAATTCTGAAATAAGAAACCGAGAAAATGCAAAGCGACCTGTAATGTATTTGCACCATATTATTTGGTTTTTGAAGACAAGAATGTAGATGAAAACATTACCTCTGCACACATTGAATTGTTGGCCAAACAAATGCTCGACCTCCAGGTACCAGCAAAGGCTTGTTATAACAGCATCCTAGGATACAAACATTTCAAAAATTAGGTATAATTGTTTGTATTCTTATGAATGAAATTTTCATGCAAGATATTCATATGTTCAGAAAACAAAATCCTCTTTCCAGGGCAGAAATTCAATTTCAATAATCTCTAATGAAATTGAATACATTTTTATAATCACTAAAACTTATCTGCATGAGAATAAAATAAATGGAACTTAATAGATGTACTGAAACATTTTCTAATTATGAGATAGTAAAAGGTAGACACCAGATACATTTAATACAGTACTGTTACCTCATAAAAACTTACAATGCAACAGAAGTATTGATTAATGTGTAGGAAATAACATTTTCTGAAGAACTTTATTAGAGCATCTGATTTTATTCTCATATTACCAAATGTTTTATACGAAATATCGAAAGTAAATATTTATGTCAACTATTCCCATACTTTTTTTTTTTTATTTAGCAACTGTAATTCATTCCGTTACGATTTGAAATATTTAATATTTTATTCCGAAAGCCCATTCCAATTTGACAGTTCAACTGTCACCGCTAGTAAGCAATTTATTGACATGTCCAAACCAAAACATACCACCATTGAATAGGTGATTTTTTTTCTGTTGTTACCTTCGTTTTCATGATCGCTAACTCGATAAGAAAAAGAGCCGGTGAGAAGAAATTTCTATTACGAGAAATTAAAAATAACATCGGTCACTTCTGAAGCATGGTGGACCATTCATGTTGACGTCAGGGGCTTCCGACAAGGAAGCGTACAGTATTGGTTCGAGCATATCTGCGCTTTCACGCGAGCGCCATATGAAATCCATTGCCGCATTTGTATCTTACCTGAAACCACAAGAGCTTCATTTGGGCCGCAAGTAACGAAACCCCAGGTCATTGTGACAAATCAATCAACAAATATCCACAAATGCCGAACGAAACGACGCGCACAATTTCAAAATATTCTTGATATAGAAGATAACCACACAAGTTGGGTAAAATGATATAAGAAATATCAAAGTATCAGGAGAAACCCTTAATATTCGCAAAATGAATACAGGAAAAACAGAAACCCCGAAGAGGAAAGATCGGACGTCAATGCTCACGCTTGCCAAGCCATCAGCGCCATCTACGTGTGGACAAAGGCACTGACAATAATAAATCTATTTTTAAAATGTCACTACTCTCAGTAGAGTAGGCCATTTACTTTGATGCCATTAAAGCATTTGTCAATATAATTTCATTTCTGTTGCTCAAATACAAATATGAATAATATTCATTGAGTAATGAGAGCAAGGTCGAAATGTCAATGGATCTATACCTACGCGCCTGAACGTATAGTGCTGCCCTCTGCTAGCAGAATGATAAATCACGTTCAGAACTTCTGAACGATACCGCTAGATTGTAACATACTTCAGGCGAGTCTCTAACGCACTCTGTTAACTAGTAATTGACAACTCCTGACACGCATCATTTGTCTCCAAGTTCACGCACGCACCTTTCGAATTTGACATTCGAAAACTGCTTTTAATATTTCATACGGAAGTTCATTATTGGGTCCTGTACTTTGTTTCAATTTGTACATCACAGAAATCTCTAATGCTCACAATTGAGAAGCTTGTTTCCAAATTATACTATCACCATTTTCCATTTTTTTATCAGTTCGTAGAAAAAAGTTTTAATGCATCTTGACCTTACTTTTTCTTTAGGTAGTCAAAATTAACTTTCTCTTCAGGCTTTCAATTTTAATTTAAAACATTTTAATTAATTAAAAGTTGTATTACTGTTTCAGTACATTTCGATTTTTATGAGAGATGGAGTACATTTGGTCATAAAATGTATCGGGTTTGTTACTTTTCGGAAGAAAACAATTATAACAGAACAATAAAAGTCTACCAAACGCGGACTTTCCAAATTTATTTGAAGTTATATCACCTATATTGAGCTTTAAATTATTTCAAATTCAATTATTGCATGTATTGTATGATGTCTGTAGATTATTAAGCAATGGAAAGGCTGCTTCAAATAAACAGACACACAGTAAACAATATTAATGTATAATAATATGCACATTAGAAAGCAAATTAACAAGTAAGAAATTCAATTTGTTCAATGAGTCAGTGTTACAATGCAGAACAGGTCTCCATAGGACCAAAAATAAAGAATTAAAACCAGTAAAATTTATCCTAATAAAAGTTAGTGCATTTTCAAGGTATTCATTCACCGCGGGTTTTTACTAGCCAGAGCTCGCTGGCTCCTCTCGAGAACGTGCGTACCACATGAACGGTGATCCATGGTAGCCGGTTACCGTCGCGCTCAGTCGGACGCTAGTAACCGGCCAGTGTACCAACTGCGCGTCGTAAGACACGGTTCCCATTTCGGCGTAAATATCGGAAACTATATTGTAGGATCAATATGGGATGCTGTATTGCACTAATTAAAATAATCAACCAGCAATTTCCATTTTACAAAATTTAATTTCTAAACGAGGAGTTAAATATAATTTAATTTAATATTATTTACAACCGGAAACTTCATTTTGGCTCCTCGTCGCACTGGATATCATTAATTCTTTGGAACTACTGAAGTTCTTGGTGTGGATTATAAGAAAGAGGATTCAAGAAAAAATATAGATTTTGAGATGCGATTCGTTCTTTGTAATGGCTACGCATTGGATGTTTAGGAAAATGCCAAGAAGTTAGGTGGAAGAGCGAGCCTGATGTCCTAAGCCTCCCAAACATAAAAGAAAATTATTATTATTATTATTATTATTATTATTATTATTATTATTATTATTATTATTATTATCATCATCATCATCATCATCATCATCATCATCCTAGGTTTTCTCAGCTATTTTTGCTGGTAGAAATGCTCACCTTCCCCGGAGTTGTTTTGGGGACAGGTTCGGTCACAGAAGAAGAACTTCATCTTATATCTGGACTTAAGATAAAAATTTTCTTACGATATGGGCTGTGCAACAAAACTGCGCGCTGTCCCATGTTCAGAACGTTTTTAGGTAGTTTAAGTTCTGTTACGTTTTTAAGGAACTTTTTACTGACCTGGCCTTCCGCCGATATCACGAGTGGGTTATGTTTTGGTAGCATTTAATTTCCAAATATGTTTTAGTTCGTAAGATAAGTTATCATATTTCGGAATTTGTTCTATTTCTTTCTGTTAGATGTTGTGGGATAATGGTGCTGCGATGTCTATTATTACTCCTTCTTTCTTCTTTTTATCTATAAGGAGAATATCTGGCCTATTGTAATCGACAGTACGATCAGTTAAAACTGGTCCGTCCGAGTACAAAAGGGTGGAACTTGTTTCCAGCACTGGAGGAGGGGTGTACTTATAGAATGTCGGTGTCGATTCATCCAATAATTGATGCTCTATTGCAGTTGCCCTGTGCACGATTTTCACAACTTGATTATGCCTTCCTAAGTAAGCACTGTCTGAGAGGGAAGAGCATGCAGCTGTGATGTGTTCTATAGTTTCTCCTACAGCTCCACACTTCCTACATTTATCCACCACATCTTCTTTTAAACAATACTTTCGATAGTTTCTGGTCTTGAGAACTCTGTCTTGATATTATAAAACCCTCTGTCTCAGGATATATTTGTTTCTCCAAAAGCCTCTCCACCGAGGAACGTCTGTCTACATCATCTCAAAACAAGAGTTTTGGGTATCTTCCATGTATTTCTTGTTGCTTCCATTCATTAAAGTTCGACTGGGGGGTAGAGATGTTTAAATCATAGTTTCGTTCATGGAGGTTCAACGGAGTGAAGCCGCGGTCCTCATTAACAGTTAATTTCATTAATATGTCGGTGGAGTTTAAAAGGATCTGTCGCATTTTTCCTCTTGTCTTAGGCAAAGTGTTTTTATATTAACCAACCCTCTGCCTCCCATCGTTCAAGGTAGATATAATCTTTTTACTGAGTTTGGATGAAGACAGCGGAATTTATGTAACAGTCTTTTCGTTGATCTGTCCAGCTCCTCCAGGTCAGATTCAGTCCAGGTTTTTTTTTTTTTCATGTTTCCGGTCGCGTCAACTGCTTTGGTCATTAGTCCCGTTAGTGTAGTGCATGTTTTTCTCGGGAGATGGCGGTGGTCTTCCCCCGCTGGATGGCGAGATCCGGCGCCGATCTACCGTCGGCTAGTGGGGTTTCCCCCTAACCAGGACTCTCCCACCAGCGGGGCACCGCCCAGCCGAGACAAGCTCTATGCTCCCGACCGGTCTCCCGGAATATGTGGTAGTGTAGTGCATGTTAGTGTAAGTGTGTGCGCGCGGTCCGTGGCCCGTTTGTTAGGGTACTGCTCCGGCATTCGCCTGGCGTTGATCGGAGAAACCACGGAAAACTACCGATCAGAGCAGCCGGCCGCTAGAATTCTCCTTCGAGCAGCGACTGAATTCGACCTAGCTGAAAAGCTAGTGACGAAAATCCTGCCGCCGTCAGGATAACGGGGTCCGAACCTAGGACCTCCCGGTCAGAGGCGTTGCAGTGGCATCAGTTGATGCACTGATGCCATGCCATGCCAGTGGACTGAACCTACCGCTCCCGGTCAGGTCCAGTCCACTTAACAATACCAAAGGAGTAGGTTAGGACCGGCACAGCCCAGGTGTTGATAGCTGAAATCAGATTACCTCCTGATAAATAAGTGTTGTTGTTGTTGTTGTTGTTGTTGTTGTTATTATTATTATTATTATTATTATTATTATTGTTGTTGTTGTTGTTGTTGTTGTTTGAAGGGTTGGCAACTCAAGCCTTGGCCTTTTTACTGATGGATGTTAAAATTAATCATGTACTATTTAAATTTTGTAGAAAAGATTCGTCTCTTTGAGGAACTTTATTGTTTTGTCAGTTGCCGTCCTGCCTGTTCCGAGGTCATTCTTCAGATTGCCCCTCATGTCGCATCTGCCCCGAGTCTTGAGAGATCTACACAATCTGGCAGAATATGTTTCACTGTCAGAATTCTTCTGCAGCTGCAGATGGGTTGTTCTTCATTCCTCAGCATGTATGAAGAAGTTATTCTTGTGTGGCCTTTTCTTAGTCTAGTGATGCACACTTGTCCTCGCCGAGAGTAGCTGACATCATTCACTGATGCTCTGTACGATCGGGTTTAGTTTCGTGTTAAGGCTATTCCACGTGTTCTGCCATGGTGTGAGGATGCACTTCAAAGCAGCATTTCATGCGTCGTATTCGAAAATCCATTTCTGATTGATTACGGCATTTCTTGCTGCAGAATAGGCTTCTTCATTGTCTGGGTTGCCCGTGTGACCATGATACCAGATGAATGCAAGTGGAAGTGTCCAAGTTTTTAATATGTCTTCAGTTACAAATGTACTTCATTCCCCATGTTTTATTTTTTATCCATCTGTGTAGATTATTGTGTAACTTGATATATATTCTCCGAGAACTGATCGAAATCTGACTTTTAAATCTATGAGGAGATATTTTGTTTTCTTTACACTGGTAGTGTCGAATTATACATTATCTATAGCTACATATTTCGTTAGATGTTGTAGCATTTGGTTATATCTAGGGAACGGATTTTCATGTAAATACATATTTTTACAGGGACAAGATACCTGCATTCACTAATATTTTTTACATTTAACACGACATTCTGAACGAATTGGAACCATTTTTATTTTACATATTTTTACATATTTTGGTATAATTACATATTTTTACATATTTTATCTATAGCTACATATTTCGTTACATTTTAATATATTTATAGGTCGAAAATGAACATTTTACTTGTGATGTTCAAAATATATGTTACTTGAAAACTAACTTAGTTACTGAAATACTTAAAAATACGCAATGCGCTTGTATTAACGCCGGACAATCGCTATTAATTGCCAAACGTATCTCCCCCCGCCCCACTGCTTCTTGGAAATAGCGTAGTCGGGATCAACGTTGAGCGGATGTAGTATGTGAGGCAGAAGGAACTTCAAACACGTGCTTATTCGTGTTTCATAGACCCCATGCGTAACTGGATAAAAAATCAGATCATTGTCTTATCCCTTTTCTGGAGTTGGGGTGGGAGTATGTTCCCTTTACTCCCCCCTTCTATCACAGGCTACACGGTACTATTCACTTGAGATCCGACTCCTCGTAAACAACATTGTATATAATACGAAAGTATTATGTTTCGGAAGAAACTAGCGAATAATTGCCTCTGTAGATGTAAAACTTTCATTCAGCCTCTCTGAATTTATGTAAAGTTTTGATCGGCAACGTACTCTGCTCGGAAAACGCTTGAAGTATGGAATTGTAAACATTATAATGAATATTTATTTCACATATTTTCTATTTTTTCTTACAGATTTTTGAAAAAATAAGTACATATATATGTACATATTTTGCTTTTTTTATTACAATAAAGTCCGTTCCCTAGTTATTTCGATTGCGCGCATGTTGGCTGGACGAGAGCCTTCGATGGTTTATATGTTCCGGTACTGTCAACATTTTTGATCGATATCAGAGTAGTAGTGTTTGTCGTCTGTGATGTAACAACATTATGCTACGAATTAGAGGAAAGTTCTGTAACACCACGTTTATTAACTTACATGCCCCGACAGAGGACAAAGATGATAACGTAAAGAATTCTTTTATGATAGAGTGAATAGAATATAGTGTAAGGCGACTCTTAAATTTGATATTAAGATAGTATTAGGAGATTTCAATTCCAAATTGGGAAGGATGTGTCATATGCGTCGAATTTAGGACAATGTAGTCTTCTTCAGGAAAATAACAATAACGGAGAAAAGAGCAGTGGGATTTGCCGTGTCAAGTAATCTAGCCGTTAGTAGTACACTATACCCACATAAAGAAGTCCATAAGAGGACTTGGACAACACCAGATAAAACATCATAGATACACATAGAACATATAATGATCAATTCCCGTCATAAAAGTAAGATGTTGGATGTTTGAACATTGAGAAACCCAGACTGTGACTCAAATAATTTCCTTAGCTAAATGTAGACAGAAAATATCATTGAATAGAACAAAGAAATAGGGAAGAAGAAGGAAAATAATTGTTAATAAGAGACTAGAAGTAAGGGGGAAGCAAGACGTAAGGTCAAGAAAGTAATTTGGAAAAGTATTCGGAAGAAAACCTAGATGATATACAAAAATTAATTGGTAGGGGTGAGATTAGAAAATTTTATAAAAGAATTAAAAATTATAAAATTGTAACCTAAACTATTTGTGTAGAGATGAAGAAGGAAATTTAGTTGGTTCGGAAGATAAAGTATTGAGTAGGTGGGCAGAACATTTTCTTCAACTTTTGAATGGAAGAAATCAAGTAATTCAACATAAGGATAAGGTTAATTTTTATAGACCAGATCGGGAACTTAAAGTATCCGAAGCGTATCCCTATAAGAAAATTGAAGAATAATGATAAGGCCTCAGGATTAGATGGTATAGCCACAGAAGTTATAAAAATGGGACCTTTAACTCTGTGGAAGAATGTACATAATTTAATATGTATAATACGGTGAGAAGACAGAATGCCAAAAGATTGGCAAATGTCAGTTTTAAACCCTACATATAAGAAAGGGAGTACAATGGAATGCAAAAACTACAGAAGTATAGCTGTGTTGAGTACTATTTATGAAATATCCACAAATCTAGCTTCAAAATTAAGAGCACATTACGACCAAATCGTAGTAGTAAAATAGTGTTATTTTTATTACCAAAGCGGCTTTAGAAAGAGCAGAAGCACCACGGACTAAATATTTTGCTAAGACCAGTATTGGGTTGGAGAAAGCATAAGACGAGCATTAGAGAAAGAAGGTAGACATACAACAACTATATATATTTTAAATAAGCATACGATACTATAGACAGGGTTCAACTGATTAAGGCTTTATATGAATTTGAAATACCGTTTAAAGTGGTAAGATTAATACAAATGACTCTTCAGGAGTCGAGTAATGTTAAATTTCAGGGGAAAATATTTAAGGAATTCACAACACAACGTGGATTAAAGATCAATCCTAACGGAACAAGTAAATGATCTTGGCTGTCCAGGTGACGCCGCGTCGAAGGCTGTGTTGCCGACGTTTCGACCATCTTATCACAACACAACAGCCCTGAGGAAGACCACGATAGGATGGTCGAAACGTCGGCAACACAGCCTTCGACGCGGCGTCACCTGGACAGCCAAGATCATTTACATGACTCTGGCCGCGGAAGCCTACGACTTCACTAACGGAACAATTTTGAATATAACAGTGTAAATTTTGGCTTACGCAGATGATAATTAGTAGAACACAGAAAAACATGAAAAAATATAAAGAGCTAACAAAAATAGAATGGAGTAATGTCAGCGAATATTTAGGTTCTTTAATCACGGAAAGTAACGTCATATAGCAGGACATTAAGAAGAGAATAGTGGCAGGAAATAGATGATATGGAAGTCTCCACCGAAACTTTAAAAGACGAAGAATCTCAAAGACCGCTAAGCTGAAATTATATAACACCATCATTAAGCCAATGGTATTCATGGTAGTGAAACATGGACTCTAACAAAGAAAACAGGAAACATTCCCGCAGTATGGGAGAGAAAAATCTTCCGAAGGACATTTAGCCCGATCGAAGAAAATGAAATCTGGAGAAGCCGAACCAATATAGAATCGGAAGAACTATTTAAAACACCCAAGACTGTTACATGTATTAATGTGAAAAACTGGAATGGTTGGGTCACCTAATTCAAATGAATGAATCCTTTTTTTCGTTTATTTTGTTTTCTGTTAAAGTTTCATTGTTATAATTTCGTGGCAATTAAAGTAAATGAAAAAAGACTCTGTGTTAGACATCGCAACCTGTATCCTGCAAGTACAACAATTCTCCGTGTAGAATAGTACATGTCGATGATTTATCAATTTCCAGACTCTTAACAGAAGATTAGCTCTTAACATGGCGCAAGCACAAGCTTTAAATCAGTGCGCACAACCACGAACTTGCGGATCGAGTTTGTGTGTGGGGGGTGGGTGGGGGTGGGGGGTATTGGGGCCATGCAACCACTCCATAGACCGGGAGCCAGCAAGAATATCCACGTACGATAAGCTCAAAGCTTTTGCGAAACTAGACAGTGTTATGAGGAGCCACGAAAAGCAAGAACGGCATCATGTAGGGTTCGGCGTTGCGCTGCATAAATTTCTAAATATGTCGAAAAAAAAACTATGCTCTTGGGAATAAGTACACAGCAAATTCTTCTATGTTGTTTATTAGATAGCCAAAGTGTGAAGGAGTTGTATGCCATATTGATGTGTCGTCTCGAACTGTCCGACCGGGAGCGGTAGCTCAGGGCATCAACTGATGTCACTGCAGCGCCTCTGACCGGGAGGTTCTAGGTTCGGTCCTGATGGCAGCAGGATTTTCGACACTAGCTTTTCAGCTAGGTCGAATTCAGTCGCTGTCTGGAGGAGAATTCTAGCGGCCGGCTGCTCTGATCGGTAGTTTTCCGTGGTTCCTCCGATCAACACCAGGCGAATGCCGGAGCAGTACCCAACCAAACGGGCCACGGACCGCGCGCGATGTCCTTCCTCTTCCTTGTCCTATCCTTTCTCCTTACACACACTTACACTAACATGCACTACACTACCACATATTCCGAGAGACCGGTCGGGAGCTTAGAGCTTGTTCCGGCTGGGGCGGTGCCCCGCTGGTGGAAGAGTCCTGGTTAGGGGGAACCCCACGAGCCGACGGTAGGTCGGCGACGGTAGGCCGGATCTCGCCATCCAGCGGGGGAAGATCACCGCCATCTCTCGCGAAAAAACATGCATTACACTAACGGGACTAATGGCCAAAGCAGTTGACGCGCCCGGAAACACGACAAAATCAATCTATCGAACCTTACTGAATCTATCGAACCGAGCCATACGGTTGTGTTTTTTTTATGTCCACTTGGATTACGAATTCAAACCTAATTGTTTGGTCCAATGATAGAAAAAATTCATCGCTGATTATGATCATGCCATACCGTTTCGGCGTCGCTGAGTACCCGTCATACTGATTCAAAGATGTCAAATATTTCACTAATCCATGTGTCACACACCCGAGAAAAATATTTTTCAGTTGATTTTAATGTCTACAAGACGAATCTGTCTGATTGGACGTCTCGAGCGTGAGAAATTAATGTCTAAAGTTGTAAAAGTTTTATAAGTGTGAGGTATAACCGGTACTCGTGCCATACTTGCGTGTTCGAGTCATGTTTAATGTCTGAAATATGAATATATGTGTGTCATACCCAGTGCCGAATTCTCCGATATACCACGTATACCGGCGATATACCTAGCAATTCGAAGATTATAAGAAATGTTTCACAAGTATGGTAATCTCCTAAAATGTTATTGAAATTTTGTACGTCTTTACAATAGTTGCGAAAAATAACACTATTTCACTAACAAGAGCCTCGCCAGTTCCGCAAGTTTCTGCGCTATACAGTAAGCAAGAGGGAGAAGTTTAGAACAATTCTTAATGGTGCGCAGAGAAATCGCTGTCGTAGGGACGGCACCGCATACCAACTGCGATAACCTTCGGCTCCTCATGTTTCAAGAGCGGGAAGAGCAGAGAATGCGCAACTGAACGGTCCGCAGGCACCGCAAAATATTGCGGTGAGCAGCCCTGAGCAGGTCGCTCGTAAGTTTCGCTTCTCTCATGTTTTTGTGAAAATCCCGTGGGATAATGACCCAGAAGCGAGTGGTTCGTGTTATATAACTGAATTTCATAGTATTATGTTTTCTGAAATGCCCAAAATAGAAGACAACGGTAGGCCCACTCCAGAACGTCCAGGTTTGACTGCAAAATATCAAGAGGGGAAGCGAGAGTACAGCAGACACGTCTGTACTTCTAATTATACGAGACAGAAATGGTTAACGCGTTGCCCTAAATTTAACCAACGTTTGTGCTGATCGTATCTTCTTTTTAGCAGTGATAAGTGTAGTAACGTTTGGTCAAAAGAAGGATTCGACCTTCCTTTGCTAGTTCTTTAGGAAACAGAGACAAGAAATCATATATTTTGTGTAATTGCAACGTGTAATTTCGGTAATATCCGCGTAGACTTGCAACTAAATGCTCAGAAGGCTTTACAAATTTCGAAACACAACGAAATGGTAAAGAAGAACAGACTGATGCTAACAAGACTCATTGATATTAATACCAAGTTTTTGCCCAATAATCCCACATGAAGTAATTCAAAGAGTTCTAAATCAGATAAATAAATAAATAAATAAATAAAAACCTCCACTAAGATATCTTTCATTAGAGCAGGCATATTTGAACCCGGTTTAACTCACATTTTAAGTTTTAGATGACAGGTATTCATAGTCCCAGATGATGCAACAAAACTACCTGATTCAACCTTGATTTTTTATGATGACACATCATACAGAATCTATTTTTCCACTGCAAACATTTCTTGTTTTCTTTGTAAGAAAGAAGGTCACATTGCCAACAAATGCCCATCTGAACATACTGAAAATGAGAAAACTAAGTCTACATCTACTATGCTGTCCATAATAAACCAGAAATGGAGAAACCCATGGAACCTGAAGTCATGCATCTACAGCCAGTAACACCAACAATGGATGAAGAAACTTTCCTTCATAAAAGAAAGCTGCCATCTGAATCCTCATTACAACCTGAGTCTTTGAGTAGCAGAAGCAAACCCACAAAATCTCTTGGTCATAAAAAAAATCATCCAAGAAAAAAAAAAAGAAAGAAGATAATGAAGAGTTCACTACCTCAGAACACACACCAATAAAATCAGTTAGTCAACTACTTTACACCAGCCAAAGATTCCATAGAGACTAATAAAGATATATTTCCTCTAAATTTTCAACAATTTAAATTATTTATAGAAAACTGTCGTGGTGCCTAAGATCTATTAACTATTGGAAAAAATTATACCAAAAATTTTGATGGAATAACTCTAATGATGAATAAAGCATACCAATTCCTTCTTGAGAGGTCAATAAAGGGCAGGTTTACTAGAATTATTAAAAAACTTAACAAAGCTCTGCAACAGCTTGAAGATAGTGATATAGATACAAGTATGGAAAGTTCAATAATCGGCATTAATTGATGAATGTGTCGCAATGGAAAGTCAATGGTTTCTTTCCCAGACTTGAACGCATTCAATCACTTTGTAATTTGTATCTACCATACATTATTTGTTTTGAAGAGACAAATTTCAAAAATAATGTTGGAAAAATAAAAGGTTTCAAATGCTTTATGATTGGTCTAAAAAATCAGGTTTTAAATTTTCTGGCAAAAATCCAGAATGTATAATATTCTCTAAGCAAAACCAATCAATTATTTCCAAATTACAAATGGGGCCAACAAGATTTAAAATTAACCCAATGCAAAATACTATTAGGAATGCTATTTGACTGCAAAATGACGTGGAAATATCACATTCAGTATCTTATAGATGAATGCAAGAATCGACTCAACATTATTAATAATGTTTGTCTGATAACAGCTGGAGGGCAGATACTCCTACTTACTTACACAGCCATTGTAAGGAGCAAAATTGATTATGGATGTGTAATTTACAACTCTTCCAAACAAAGTTCCTCGAGAAAACTCGATACAATTCACCATCAAGTACTAAGAATATGCACTAGTTGTTTCCATACTAGTCCAATTGGTAGTATACTAATTGAAGTCAAGGAACCATCTCTTAAATTTCGAAGAGAATTATCTGTCATGTATTCTGTTCAAGCTGCTTCTTCAAATAATTCAATAATCAATTATCGTTTTCCTCACATACATGCTGAAAAAAGTGTTTATCCTTTCAATAAAACTCGATACAATGTTCATATAAGAGATCTACTTAACGATCTTAACATACAAAATATTCACAAAGAAAAATGTAAAAATTCTAGTTCCCGTCCTTGGAAAACAACGGACATTACAGCTGATCTGACGTTAACAAAATACGACAATTTCAGCTTATAAAAACACGAATGGATATTCTCTCAATTCATCTCGAATTATAGCAACTACTGTATTTTATAGATTAAAGGAAGTGATAAAAATGAAGCAACTGAAGCCCTTGTTTTTTTTTCGGACAAAACTATCAAATATCAGCTTGCGAATTATGCCAGCTGTACTACTTTAAATATCAATGCTTTAATGGCAGCGCTTAAATTTGTAATCCAAATACACAAATCTAATTTTATTTTTTCAAACTCATTGCCAATAATAAATAAAGTTATCAATACAATATTACATCGGAAATGATATCTATTATACAAGACCTACTTTGCAGGATCCATTCAACAAGAAAAAATGTCACTCTTGCCTGGGCACCACCTGTACTAGAACATCACATCAGAAATAGTGAAAATAGAAGAGTAACCTCAGTTGTTAATCTGAAGAACAATGAATTGCACAAGCCATTCGACACTGTTACTGATAATTTGAAGCGTTTTGGGGAACTAATGAAGGTAAAATGGAATGGTACATGGAAAGAATACAAAGCAAGCAATATTCATAAAACTCTTAAAAACTTTATTGCATTGATACCCAAACTTAGCCGAAGAGAACAAGTGGTTTTAATAAGAATTCGGACGGGACATTCAAAAATAAGTCATCTTCACCTACTACAAAAGAATCCCTCCCAAGCTTGTGAAGTACGTGGTTGTACTTTAACTTTGGACCACATCATCGAGTCATGTCCCAAGCTTTCCTTATAGCGAAAAAACCTCTTGCGAGGACTGGACGTTGGTGCACTGTTGTATTTCCCTGCCTATCAAAATCGAGTGGTTAAGTTTTATAAAAGCATTGGTATTATGGCTCAAATTTCCGACATAATACCAATACTTTTACAAAACTAACGTGTTCATTTTTGTGAAGTGCTGTATTCAAACTAACATGTTAATTATTGTAAAGTGTTGTATTGTAGTATTGTAGAATTGTGGTGTTGTCACAATATAGTGTTCTATTAAAGATCTAAATTTAAATTTGTATATTGGATATTGTAATTGGTGTGGTCGCTAATGACCTTGCAGTTGATGCGAACATAAATAAATTTAAAAAAGACTCATTGATGTCTGCCACTTTGGAAAGCAAGAACAAGCCTTCAGGGATCGCGACGAATCAGAAATATGGTTTAATAGAGGAAACTACATAGAAACATACACTTTCCAGTAAACTCCGTAAGTACTACATTTAATTCTCCAATTTTCATGCATGATATGTAGCTTTCACTTTCAAGGAAAACTACGGCAGAGATAGCTTCCATAAGGTGCAGCATACTTAAAATAATATTCAGAATTCCCACTGGCCATACCTATACCATGTCTCTACGGAGAGGAATAAACCTGTATATTTGTAAAATATTTTAAAAAGTAGGTGAATATAATTAAGTTGCACATGCATACTTTTCTATATGTATTAATATTTGTAAAAGGCAGTTACTGCAGAAATTCTATGACATTAATTTAACACTCTGGTATCCCTCTTACTTTTCGGTTAACAATGTACAAGGTTTCATAAAATGTTTTATTTTTCTTATAATACTGGAATACGACATTTCACATAATATTTAAACGCAACATAAGGTATGAACAAAACGTTAATTTATTTATGAATGTAAATGAAAATAAATATTGATGATACTGTTTAGAATGAAAGTACTATTAAATATATTTTTCTAATCTCATTATATAATGCTGTCATTTAATGGCTACAATCCGTTGAATAATGATACTCATTACGATACAGATTTTATTATGATACAGGTTCTTGACCAATCACAGAGAAGTTTAGAAACCACGTTTTGACACTTCATTAATCATTGAGAATCGCTCTAGTAAATGTTTTGTTCGATTGTGTACATTACATTAAATATTATATTATGTTTGTCAGTTTTAATTTCTTTTGTTGTCAGTAATTTTTACGAGGAATATTATTTAAAATAAATTGGATCGTACTTTGACTTTGATTCTATTTGACTAGAACAGTGGTAGTGGTATAGAGAACATTTGACTGATGTTAAGATCAGAACGAAAGTTATTTTGTGTTATATGTTGCTGCCGTATATTTGTCCTTAAAAACCGGCCAATTCTTTAGTTTGAAATGTCTAGTGAATCAGAGGATGAGTGGGCACATCCAAAAATAAGATAAAACGCGAAAATGGCGACCTCGGAATTACTGCCGCATTTTTTGTACTCTCTCGCAGGCGGTCTGGAAAACCGAAGCCACCTGCGGCAAGTGGGGTAGCTATTCGCTAGGTGGCCTTGGCTGAATTCTGCATGTCAACTGCCACGAAACGATCCAATGTAAAAGTTTAACTCATAAAAGTTACCAGAAGTCGAAGAAAAAGTACCGTACGAAACTCGATGCAATGGGTATTAATACACGAGTGTGATATTACGATACGAGCGAGGAACGAGCGAATATCGTAAACTTAACACGAGTGTATTAATACCCATCATTACATCATCGTTTCATAATGTACTATTTTAAAACATCGCTACTACCGTGTTGTACTGCTCTGCCGCCAGTTCATAAAGCCCCGTGTTCACTGTCTTCTTCAACTCTTCATCACTTCCAAAACGCGTACCACCCAGAAAGTCTTAGTTTAGTGAAAGCCTTTGAGCTCACCCATTGTTCAAAATTCCTGAGAGCAAGGTCTGGACTATAGGGTGGATGATCAAAGATTTCCCAATCGAATTGATCCAGCAATTCTGGAGTTGAAGCAGCAGTGTGCGGGCGGGCGTTGTCGTGAAGAAGTACAACTCCTCTCGAAAGCATTCCTCGCCTCTTGTTTTGGATGGCTCGCCGTAGTTTTCGTCAAGTCTCAGAGTAACGATTTGCATTGAAAAAATATGTTGCTGCATATAAATGTGAACGATCCGGCAACAGTGGCTAGTCTCTTTAACCATTTTTTTTTTCGAGAATTGCTGCCGATCTCACTAAGAGTCTTCAGCCACAAAATTCAATAATATACCGTTCACTTAAAATTTTAGACACTATGTTCGTTTCCGAAACATCTTCCTATGAAATTCTCAAAATAATCGGTAAACTAAATAAATATTCGTCTGGTTTAGATGAATTTCTGGATTCTTTGTTAAAGACGTGTGCGTATGCCATTATACACCCGTTAACTCACATATTTAAGTCACATAATCACATAATATAACATCGTTATGCACCGGAAAGGTTTCCACATATTTAAAAAAAAAACTAAAATTAAACCGCTCTTCAAAAAAGGCAACAAAAATGAAATTCAATATTATCGGCCCATTTCTCTTCTATCAGTTTTTTCAAAAATATTAGAGATACTTTTTTACGTACGAATGGAAACCTTTGTCAGTAAACACAACGCGCTTTCAGTTTGCAAACATGGATTTAGAAAATCAAAATCTACGGAAACAGCTATATATGTCGCTTCATCATTGGATAAAAACGAGGCACCTATTGGATTATTTTTAGATCTCTCAAAAGCTTTTGACCTCAATGATCATGACATTTTACTTTCAAATTTACCTTCATATGGAATCCGTGGTATTGCTCTAGATTGGTTATGTTCGTACCTTAAACAACTATCTCAGAGAGTGGAAATACCTTACTGGAATGATGAAACATTACGTACGCACCTTTCCGACTCTTTGCCCATTGCACGTGGAGTTCCACAAGGATCGATTTTAGGCCCTATTCTGTTCCTACTTAACGTAAACGATATGCCCTCGACGATTCGAAACGGAAGAACGGTTCTCTTTGCGGATGAGACGAACATCCTTTGCAATAAAGAAACCGTAAATAGTACAATATCAGATGTTTCAAATTGGTTCCGAAATAAAAAATTAATAGTAAACGAAAAGAAAACGGTTTTAATGCAGTTTTCCATTTCAAATAAACAATTCTGTGCTCCATTGAAAGTGAACAGTGTACCATTGACTGATAGGGCACAAGGCTGTGAATTTTTGAAGAAAAAACAACTGATTTTTGTTTGTTTTTTGTTGTAAAAAAGTATTTGCAGTTTTCTGAACAATTTGATATATTTAAAAGTCATGTAACGCATCTGGAAGGCATTTAAATAGAGATTTAAATTTGGCGTGCAGCGTGGCACGGACAAGGGCACGCCCCTCTTTTGCTGCTACAGTTTCGGATCGGTGTTTGCTCTTCTCTAAAATAAATTTGGATGTAGTAAGTTTTGTTTCCATACGTTTTCTGCAGTGTGTAGTACGTTGGCATCATTGTTATGCCGCGAAATGTACTGTTTTCGTCGTTCATGTGTGTTTATTAGCATCTTTCTCTGTTCGTTTATTCGCCAGTCTGTAATATTGTGTAGTTTCTTTTTGTTTGTTTTGACGTGTGTCAATATGCCTACGAAAAAGTGTTTTGGTTCTGGGAGACGAAAATATTATGACAAGTACAGTAATAAGAAACATCAGAAACAAGATGAATATGGGCCTGGAATACATTAGAACAGTCAAAAGTAAGTTTGAGATGAAATAATAACTAACCTGAAATTCCCGTAATTAATTTTTTTTCAATACATTTTCTTTAAAGACAAAAAAACTATCGTAGATAGAGAACTGAAATTTTCAGGAATTAATAAGCTGCATATTTGAAGCAAAGTAGTTAAATTCAATTTTCTACCACTAAAATTACATAAAATTTCCATATTATAAAGTTAAAAAAACTGTATTTCTCATGCTAAATTTTAGAAATTTATTTCTCTAAAACTATTTCAGTAAATAGTTTGATTCGAGTCTACTTTTGAGATACTATTATGGTTTCCACGTGTGTAAAATTTGAAGTATATATCTGCAATAGCTTTTGAGACTATACAATAAATATGTGGATTGGTAAAAAGAAGAAAAAAATCTATGTGTCTTTAAAAATTGTTATAAAATATAACAACGTGGTATAATAAATTACAGTCAGTTTTAAAATGCTCAAAACATTCCCTTTTTATTGCCATATAATTTCTATTTATGTCTGGTAAGTAGTTTCTTCAAATCACGCAATGCAAGTTTAGCACATTTTCATATTTTATGCATAGCGTTCACGTCGTTGTGCCCTTAAGTCAACAAAACTTTTAGGTCTCTCAATTCAGTCAAACCTTAAATGGAACGTCCATTTAAATTAATTAAACACAAAATTAAATTCATTATGCTACGCGTTCAGAAGTCTTGCAAATTCAGTCAGCCTTCATACTGCTCGTTGTGTATATTTCGCAAATGTTCATTCCCGCCTGAGATATGGCATAATATTCTGGGGAAATACATCTTATAGCTCCCAGACTTTTAGATTACAAAATCGAATTGTACGAATAATAACCAAATCCCACCCACGTGATTCATGTAAGCCTCTCATCATTAATCTAGGAATTTTACCATTACCTTGTCTGTTGATTTACGAATCAGTGGTTATTGTGAAAAATGACTTGCTTAAGGGTAGGAATATATTTCCAAAAAATGCCGATGTCTATTACTATAACACTCGACGTAGAAATCATATTCATCATGTGACAGTATCAACAGCTCATTACAAAAAATTCACATACAATACATGTACCTTATTTTACAATACTTTGCCAGATGACGTTAAACGATTAAATTCGATAGAAAAGTTTAAATCCAAAGTGAAATCGTTTCTGCTGCATAACTGTTTCTATACAATTAGAGACTATACTAAGCATCGCAAGAAAAGTAACATAAATTTTAACAATGATACATAATGCATTATTTACCATTTGGACTGTATAAATGTGTATAAACAACCTGTAATAAGTATTGTACTGCAGTCTCCGGGTCAATGCCTCCATCTCGAACAAGTTTTTCGTCCAGTTTCCCTGATCCATTGAGCAAATGCTGAGATGGCCCCTTGTTTTGCTTCTGGCCAAAAATGTAACTTCATTATCTGTGCACATCTTCTAGAATTCATTGGGAAATATGCTAAATTATCGTTTTCATGTTGTCGCGGCAGGAATACAAGGATTATTCCTTGACGAAGGACATGATGGATAAGAGCCCAAGATTTGTTGCATATTTATCCTTGAAAATAGATTTTATTACATGAGAGATTTTTTAATTTTTTTATTTTCAAATTTCATATAGTATATGACTTAGTATAGAAATCACAGAATTTTGAAAATGTGCACAGAATTCACTTCTCCCCATAGCACATAATACGAAGTTTTAACTGTTTTTTGACGTAAAATAAAAAATGACAGTGTCAACGGCTCATTACACATTATTCACATACATGTTCATTACTTTTCAACGCTTTGCCAGTTGACATTAAACGATTAAATTCGATAAAAAAGTTGAAATTCAAAGTAAAATCATTTTTGCTGCATAACTGTTCCTATACAATAAGAGACTATACTGAATATCACAAGGAAAGTAACATTAATTTTAACAATGATATTTAATGTATTATTTACCATTTGTACTGTATATTTTTGAACAACCTCTAACAAGTCTTGTACCGCAGACTCTGGGTCAATAACCCCCATCTCGTCGGTTTTTTTGTCCAATTTCCCTGATCCTTTGAGCAAATGCTCAGATGACACCTTGTGTTGCTTCTGGACATAAATGTAACTTCATTGTCTGTGCACGACTTCTAGAATTCGTTTCTTCAATTATGATTTCTTGAGTACCAAAATCCCATCCCAACATTGTAACGATAATTGAAAAATTAATGAAAGTTAAAACAATACTAATCATAATAGTAATAAAACAATGAAATTTAAAAAAGTGCGAAATTAGTAACATTTGAAAAGCTAGACATTTTCGTTCCCGAGTTATAGTTATAGGAAAACTATTTGCAACGGTAATCGAACCGCAGATTTGATTTTTCAGCATTGTTAACAATATAGTATCTCACACTCAGCTCAACTGCTATCACTTCAAGCAAAAGGAGAGCTCAATAAAACGTGCGCATTGTGAAGCTACATTTACGTTCAGAAGCGAAACAAGGGGTAATGTCACCAGTTGCTCAATGGATCAGGGAAACTGGAAAATAGGTGATAGAGATACGGGGTCATGGACCCGGAAGCTGAAGTACATTACTTGTTACAGGCATATTAAGTCTTTCTTTAAATTATACAATAAAAATGTAAACTAATCCAGTATATATCATTGGTTAGTTAAAATAAGCATTATTTTCCTTTTGATAATCTGAATTGCATAGGAACAGTTATCAACAGAAAAGATTTTACTTTTAATTTAAATTTGTGTGCCGACTTTCATTGTTTAATGTCATCTGGCAATGCGTTGTAAAGTAACGTACATGTATTGTATGTGGATTTCTTGTAGTGACACTTAATGAACGTGATTTCTACGACGTGTGTTAAAATTATAAATATCAGTATTGCATGAAAATATGTTTCCACCGTAGTAAGTTAGTTCTGACAAATATTACAGATTCGTAAATAAATAGGCAAGGTAATGATAATATTCCAATCTCAATAAAAAGAGGCTTGCAGAGATCACGGGGATGGCATTTCTTCATAATTCGAATAATTTTCTTTTGCAATCTGAAGGTTTGGGTACTACAGGATTAGCTTCCACAGAACTTTGTGCCATATCTCAGGCGGGAATGTACATTTGCCAAATACTCGTTACGAGCTGCATGAAGACTGACAGAATTTGAAAGAATTCTGAATGCGTAACATAATGAATTTAATTTAGTGTTCAATTCTGTTATATGTACTACATGCCATTTGAGGTTCGACTGAATTGAGAGACCAAATATGTTTTTTTTCTTTAACAGCAGCTAAAAGCATATTATTGATTTTCAATTGGACATGCGATTGTCGATTTGAAATGCAAAAATGCATTGAAACGGTTTTTCCTTACTTAACTATTAATTTGTTATTGCGAAGTGAATCTTTTGAAATTGTACTATTTATTGCTTCTGATTTGCAAAGAACATTTGTGTCATCGGTAAACAGATCTGTTCTTCCATTCTTAATAAACGAGTGCATATCGTTTATATATAACAGAAAGAGGATAGGACCTTGGAGCGAACCTTGCGAGACTCCGTGGTCAATTGGCAAAGAGTTGTAAAGATACGTAAATAATGTTCTTTCGTACGGTATTTCTTATCTTTGAGTTCGATGTTTAAGGTACGAAGTTATCCAATCAAGGGGAATAGCACAAATTCCATATGAAGGTAATTTTGAGAGCAAGATTTTGCAGTCAACAACGTCGAAAGCTTTCTAAAGATCTAAAAATCTTCCAATGTGTGCTTCATTTTGGTCCATTGATGATTCAACATCTTTAACAAAGGAAGAAAATGTCAGTTTGCGTAGATGTTGAATTTCTGAAACCGTGTTGTGAGTCTGAAAACGATTCGTTATTTCTGAGAAAAGTATCCATTCGAGTGTAGAAGAGCATCTTTAATATTTTTGAGAAAACTGACAAAAGAGAAACTGGTCGACAATTCTTTGGTTCACGTAAGGAAGAGGCCTGAGGCAAATTGAAGCCTACTGGCACAATGCAAAAGTCAGGATGGAAAAGTATTAAAGCAGCTATAAAGATGACCCATTAATGAGGCAGATCATGAAGTCTAACCGAAGAATAACAAACAAACGCATTGTAAGTGTTGCAAGAAACATTGCAAACAAGACTATGCAACACATTCAGAATAACAGAGACTCTGAACTTCTGATGCTGGTTAACATGAAATGTGAGACAAAAAATGCTAAAGGAATCGGGGAAAGACAAACGACTTTATGGAGAATATTAAAATGAATAGGCAAGGTGTGGATCAATGAAGATCAATCATATATCTGACTTAAAAGTGGAAAACTGAAGCTAGAAACGGAAGTACTCGTAATTGTTGCTCAAGAACAGGCGTTGAGAACACGACATTATGTTAAAGCGGTTCTCAAAATTTCAAAAGATAATAAATCCCTCATTTGCCAGGAACAAGTAGAAACCATTGATCATATCGGCTCAGCTTGTCTAATTCTAACAAAGACCTAATACTTGAAAAGACACGACAGAGTGCGGAGTTATCTCCAATGGCAGATCTGTACCGCCCTCGACATAGCAAACACATGCTCCAAGTGGTACGGATACTCACCAAAACCGGTGACGTCTGTTGGACTGTGTACAATATTGTACGACCAACAAATTTAAACTGACCGCACGATAGCGGCAATGAAACTGGATATTGTTATCCGGGATTTGGAGAAAAGATCGTGTCTATTTGTAGAGGTAGCTGTTCCATGCGATCAAATGGTCGTAATCAAGGAGGCAGATAAACGTCTTAAGTACAAGAGTTTGGAAATAGAGATCAGTTGAATGTGGGGTGTACAAGCACAGGTCGTCCGAATAGTTATCGGAACTCTGGACTTTGTTCGGTAAAACTTGTGTATGAACTTGGCTAAACTCCCAGGTCATTCAAAAGACTGGGAAGTGCAAGAAATTGCTTTATTTGGAACAACCCACACATTGCTCATAGTATTGTGGAGGCAGCGATTGTCCCTACAGCTGCTCCTTAGGAAGCTGGTTGGAACTCTGAATAGACTTTGTAATCAACCGACCCATAACATCAGTAGACGAGAATTATAATTATATATATATATATATATATATATATATATATATATATATATATATATATATATATATATATATATAATACGGAGTTGCTCTACAGCTGTCGCCGTGTCTCCGCTCTCAGTCTCCATGCCTCTCTGTTTGACATAGATCTTCCTGCATTTCTCTTGCCGTCATAGCCTCTCGCACTCCCTGCTGCCATGCAAGCCGGGTCTTCCTCTCTTCTTTCTGTCGGTACCAATTGCAGGGCTCGTTTTGGCCATCTTTCGTCTGTCATTCGCATAACGTGATCCTACCAAACGATTTATTTTTTCTCTATTTCGTCAAGGATAGATTTCTTTACATCCATTTTCTTTTTATTTCTTCGTTCCTGATTCTGTCACGTCTGCTGTAACAGCAACGTCGACGCTAGTAGTCCATTTCAAGGGCCAACAGCTTCTCTCTTGATCTTTTATCAACTTCCCCAACTTCTGAACCGTACGTTGTAACACTCTTGACTAGTGTGGAGAAAAGACGTCTTTTAGTATTGTTAGTGATGGTTTTGTTCCATAACAAAGAGTTTATACTTCGTGTCATATTTCTCTCCAAGCTTATTCGTCTCTCAATTTCTTCTTGGCTATTACCCTTTTTGTTAAAGAGTACACCCAAATATTTATATTTGTTTACACCTTTCATTTTTCCCCATTTTCCAGAAGATCTTCAATCTCATTGCCATGTATTCAGATTTGTTCATGTTGATAGTAAGTCCTGCTTTTCAAAAATGTTCATTGAGTTTACAGATCATGAAACTCAAATCGTCCGCATCTTCTGCAATTACTACCTGGTCATCGGCAAAATATAATGGATATAATTTATCCTCGCTGATCGTCATTCGCATTATTCTGCATTGTTTCTCCCACTGCTGTAAAATTTGATGCAGATAGATTTTAACCAGTGTTGGGGAAAGACAGCAGCCCTGACGAAGACCTTTACTGACTGGGAATGGATCCGAGAGCCTGCTGTAGATCTTCATCTGAGAGGTGTTGTTCTTATATAGATTCTGTGTGGCTCCAATTAAGTTCGCATTGATTTTAAGACCATCCATTTCTTCCCATGCTCTAGCAACCGGTACATTGTCATACGCCTTCTGAAGATCAATGAAACCCAGATGAAGTTCCCTACCTCTCCTTGTTCTCTTTTCTATAAGCTGTTTTAGTGTAAATATATTGTGTATGACCAATCTACCGGCAGTAAAACAACATTGTTCCGCTCCGATTTGACCTTTTATCTCCTCTTATATTTTAATTCGGATTATTTAGCTATACAGTCTACCTATTGATCCAATAATCGCTATTCCTCTGTAGTTTGTTTCATTGTCCCTAGATTCTTTCTTATGGATCGGTATCAGGTAAGATGTTCGCCACTCACGACGAGGATCTTCTCCATTCATGCACCTTGAAAACGTGTTTGAGAATTTGGTGCTGTTTATAGGGACCGGATTTCAGTAGTTCTGCCGGAATATCTCCCGGTCCAGATGACTTATTAGATTTCATGGTCTTAAGCGCTTTTTCTAAATCATCACTTTTCAGATCTACCATTTGTTCAAATTTCACTTTCTTGTTTGACTGGTAGTCTCTGTTTTCTAGCAGCAGTCTTACAAAGTACTCTTCCCACTTATTGATGCTAATGTTTGATAATGCAATACTGTTTTTTTTTCATTTGTTTTAATACATTTAATTAATTTTCAGGCTTCTGAGCTCTGTGCTCCACCTTTGAATTGTTCTATATAATCGCATTTTCTAGCCACAATTTATTCTTTCTTGATAACACGTCTTGTTTTTCTTCTCTACTTATTGTTTTGTATTGTAAATTAGTTTCATTTTTTGTCACGAAGCCATTTTAAATACCGCTCTCTTTTCGTTTTAATCTTTTCTTCTAGACTTGTGCCCCACCAGTAGTGTTTCGGTTTAAATTTACAAGTACCTAAAGTCTCCTCTGCAGCTTGGTGAATGTATTCTTTTGTGTGTTCTTATTATTTTTCTATTGGCCTGCGCTTTACCAATAGTTTAGCGTCAAGTCTTTTTCTGTAAAGATACGCTGTACATTCATCGAAGAGACTGCTTAATTTGTATTTGGTAGGTTTCATGAAAAATCTATCTTTATCATCTTTATCCGTGCTATTTGAAGTATATGGTATGTAAATTTTAGCAATTACCAAACAATGGTCGCTACATTGGGTTTTCCGTTTCACTCTAACATCTTGTATTTTGAGTGAAGTTTTTTGCTTGGTTATACAGAAGTCTATTATAGTAGATTTTAGTTTTTTGTATGTTGTACCAGGTCTACTTGTGAATATCCTTATGTTGGAACAAAATGTTATTAATTTTCATCTCATACACTTCGCAAATACTAATAAGTATCTTACCATTGTCATTGCGAGTCTCCTCTCTATATTGACCCACAATGTTGTTGTTATTTTCCCTTCCAACTCTACCGTTAAAGTCTCCTGCAAATATTATTTGATGGGACTTAGGAATACTGTCTAGGGTTTCTTTGACCATCATTTCAAAATCATCTTTCTTAGCTATTGGGGCATCTTCATTCAAATTGTATGTTCCTATGACACTTATATACTTTCATCTGATTTTTAACACTACTTTAATAAGACGTTCGTTTATACATTCTCAACTTTTTATACATTTACCGAATCTTTCACCGATAACAATGGAAACTCCGGTTTTAGCATTTTCATGTTTGTTTGCGCCACTGTAGAAGTGCACAAAGTTGTTCAGTTTTTCGCTTCCTTTGCCTTTTGTTTCAGACCAGACGGCAATATCTATTTTTCTTCTCATCGTTTCCTGGATTACTTCTTGTTGTTTGTTTGAGATGCTTTGTACATTCCATATACCAATATTCAGAGTCCATTTTCTTTGCCGATGTCTCCCTTTTGAAATATCCGAGGCATTCACACGACAGATTTTTAGCGGTGTGATGTTTTATGTGTGCAGGGTGCTGGCCTACAGCACAACCCTCAATCCTGGAGGACCGGAGATTTTTTTCAGGGGTCTCCATCCCTTAGGCTGATTGCTTCCACCATAGCTTAAGGAGATCAGCCTACTGATCCAGTCTTAAGTGACGATTTAATTCCCAAGGTTAGTTAACCCCACCTTTCCCTGTTGAAACATCCGCCATTCATAATTGGATGCTTCTGGAGTGGTTACCGCATAAGGCCTACCTACTACACTCTAAAGAGATAAGGAAGGAAAAATAAGAAGGACTCCCTAGCCCTCGAAACCTAATAGCGTCGGGGTCAGAAACAAACAAGAGTTGGCCAAGGGAGGCCGATAGAATAGATAAAAGCATTGTGATACAAGTAGTTAAAGATGCCAGAATGGTAGATGATAGAACCATAACAACATGAATATGTTACGGGGGAGGGATAAAAAATAAGAAATAATGGGCGGTTAGGATTGGGATGGATAGGGCGTGGTAGGACATAACTTAGTCTGGCCTCTCAGTTTTGGCCTGTTCGGCATGGGTGACCCTACCAGTAGTCATGCATACAAAAAAAGCACGCTACCGCCGGCTTAGCCCTCCACCTCACTGAAGCACGCAAGCCTCCCCGCCCGCACGGACAGTGCTTTCTTAAAGGCGGTGTCCTCAGGGAGGATAATAATAATAATAATTCCTTTATGTTTGGCGATGCTGGGCAATACTCTAAGGCCCGCTCTTCCATCTACACTCTTGTTATTAATCCTAAATATCTACAGTCATTTCAAAGAACGAGTCGTATCTCAAAATCTGTAAACATGTGAATTGCCTTTCCTTTAATGCAGAGGGAAAATCCCAGTAGAACCAAAAAACTTCAGGATCTCCAGTACGTCGAGGAGCCGAAAAGAATTTTGCAATTGTAAATAATGTTAAATACAAGGTGGGGCAGAATGGACTCCCTGATTTGAAGGATGAATTGTGAAAAACAAATAAATATAATCTCAAAACGTTTTTATTTCCCAAAACTACATTCAATGCCATTTTATTCTCATTTGGTTGTGAAAATTAGTTCATCCAGGCGACGACCTTGGCGAGCGATGCACGTGTTGAGTCGTTCAAAAACGTTTCCTAAAACTCTTCTCAGCATATCTTCTGATATTTCAGCGACGACATCTGTAATTGCCTCTTTAAGGGCTTCCAAGGTCCTTGGTCGAACTTTGTAAACCTCAGCTTTGAGATAACCCCAAAGAAAAAATCGCATGGGCTGAAATCCGGTGAGCGAGGGGGCCATGGAACATCGCCACGTAAGGAGATCAGGCGGCCGGGAAACAGTCTTTGCAGGATTTGCCGTGAACGAAGGGTGGTATGAGCCGTAGCCCCGTCCTGTTGAAACCAAAAGGCTTGTGTGTCATATTGCTGACCATATTCTTCCAATTTAGGTTGAAAAACGTTGTCTAGCATGTCACAATAACGCTCAGATGTAACAGTAACAGTTAGACTTTGAGATTTAAAAAGGTAAGGCCCAATTATGCCTATGGAGGACACGGCGCACCAAACATTCACTTTGGGGCTATGAATAGGTCTTTGGTGGAGTTCACGAGGATCGTCAGTCGCCCAGTAACAAACATTTTGCTTATTTACTGTGCCGGAGAGGTGAAAATGCGCTTCATCGCTGGACCACAGAATAGGTTGCACATAGGATAAAATTGCATTATAAGCATCTGTACGTTTCACCCAGTCATATGGACTCAATTCTTGAACGACCATCATCTTGCAAGGGTGTAAATGAAGGTCAGTGTGTAAAATTCGCCTTACCGTTCTGGACGATATTCCAAGGGCAGCAGCACGTTTCCGCGCAGAGCGCGATGGAGACTGTTCAATGGACGCTCTGACTGCCACGATGTTTTCAGGTGTCCTCACACTTTTAGGTCGCCCAGCTGTTTTTTTAGGAAGTGCAGATCCTGTCGCCCGTACACTATTAATCCATTTCCTAATGGTTTTAGCATCAGGAACCTTATCATGACGAGCCAAACCAAACCGCCTACGAAAAGCCCTCTGTGTCGCCTCCACACTATTGTTTTTAAAGAACGTTTCAACGACAAAGCCTCTATGCTAGCCAGACAACTGCATGGCGACTACTGAAATGAAAATGGCATCGTTTCCCCGACCTAACGCCACTATCCCCACTCCGCTAACCCACCTTCGCGTTCTATAGTGAGTGTTTGAAACTAGGGAGTCCATTCTGCCCCACCCCTTATAAATTATATTTATTAAAGATAAATTATGTTTAATACTCTGTTTAGAATTTTTTAAAATTGGAAATTACTGATTACTTTAATTACAATCTAGGTTTCCTTCTGGATTCTGCAACATAGCATCCGATATTTACTCTAAAATGGCAACAAAGTCTTTCGACGCGCAGTTCGCCAGAGTCCGCAGGTTACTGAAGACCGACCGAGCAATCGGCGGTCCCGACCGGTAATTGGCGACCGGCAGTCGGCAACCGATATCCGGGACTGCTGGCGGGTAATAGGGCGGTGAATGCAGATATCTACTGTAGAGCTTTAGCCTAAGCCTGTGTCCGTGCCACCCCTCCCCAAATTCTCCCAGAAAGCCACGTGGCCCATATCGCTCGGCCCCTGCCTTCACGGCGCCTTGCGAGCCACCTCGGCGCCCTCGACGTCCTCGGGCCATCTGGCGCCACTTAACACGTCGTCAGCGTCCTCAACGCTCATAAGGGGTCGCGCCAAACGTGAATTCTTACCTCGCTTGACGTTCTAGGGCAAGGACGTTACAGCCTCACGGCTCTCCATGTCTTGTTTATCTTCATTATGCCCTCAGCGATTGCAGCGTTCTCAGCGTCCTCAACGACCCCAATGCCCTCAACACCTCCGCACTCTCTGCAACGTATTGCCCTCCATCCTCCGCGACCTCCTACCCTCAGCAATTTCAGCGTCCTCAAGGACCCCAACGCCCTCAACTCCACAGAGCTCTGTTACCTCTTTTCCCTCCATCCTTCCCGACCTCTTGCTCTCTGCCCTTAGGGATTTCTGGGTGCTCAACACCCACAAAGTTTCAGTGCTCACCGCCCTCTCTGCCTTCCATGCATCACTACCTTCTCCCACCTGCGGACACTCAGCAACGCTGCAAACCATAACTCCCTCGTCATTTGTGACCTGAACGGACTCAACGTCCTGTGACTTTGAAACGCTTCTAAATTTTTGGGGGTATTTTATACGACGACACAATATTTTCAGAATTTTCTCAAAAAACAGCTTTAATTCTTTTAGTGAACTTTTTCCTCGAATACCGTAGAGAAATCTTAAACAATGACGCAGGTCTCATATTCGTTAAAACAACTGATTATTCAAAAATTGTAAAACTTTTTTGGACGTCTTCCAACAACTATAATATTGAAGAAAGAGATTTTTCCCTAAATAAAATCTGTAGTTGAAAGGTAGATTTTAAAATATGGTCATATACAATTTTTCGATAATGTGCGTAGATTTGGGGTAATTTGGCGTGACATAAGGTAAATTTAAAAAAATATTTTCTCAAAAACTGCTGGAATTTTTTCCTTGTGTTTTTTGAAAAGTTGAAGTAGCTAAAAAATTGTTGTGGTCCCATTTTCGACGAAATCTGTATTTTCGAAAATTGCAAAAATAGCACAACAAAAGTACAATATTACAATTGCGAAATTAACATAACAAAGTACAATATTAATGAGAAATGGTTTACCTCAATTAAATATGTTGAAAACAATTAGATAAGAAAACAATTAGAACAATAAGTTCACTCATAATTTTTGAAAAAAGGACTAGTTTTTCACGTAATTTCTATTTGAAGTTAATGGAATTAAAAAAAATATTTCCTCAAAAACGTCTTAAAAATATTTTTTTTTAATTTTTCCCCATGGATAAAGCAAAGGACATTTAGAAAAACGGCCCAGATCTTATTTTTGTTGAACTCTCTGAATTTTCGAAAAGTGCAGAAGTAAGAAATAATGCAAAATATATGTACTGTTGCAGAACCACTAGTTTTATTTAACTGTAGTCAGCGTAAGTAAATTCACTGAAATATCTTAATTAAAATACTGAATGAAATTGAGAAACTCGTCATTTTCACGAGATTCGTCTGGAAAAACAATGTTGAAATCTCGACATACAACAATGGATAGAAAGGAGGGATTACTATTTTTTTTTCAGATTTATGTTTAGATTTTCTAAAAATATATAGCTCGCTTTGTTGGATTGGTTGATTGTTAGTGATTCTGCGCGTCAATTACTGAAGTCATTATTCCCATAAGTGTAGTGCGTGCTTTTCCATCGGGAGGTGAATGTGACCTTACCCCACTGGGTGGCGAGATCGCGTGCCGACGTACCGTCGACTAGTATGGATTTCCTCAACCAGGTATCTCCCTCCAGTGAAGCACCACCCCAGCCGGGACAAGTTCTAAGTCCCCGACCGGCCACACGGCATGTGTGGTAGTGTAGGGCATGTTAGTGTAAGTGTGTGTGTGTATGTGTGTGCAAGAATAGGACAAGGATAGTGATAAGGATAAGGATAAGGATAGTGATGATAGGACAAGGAAGAGGAAGGAAAGATCACGCGCGGTCATTGGCTCGTTTGTTAGGGCATTACTCCGACATTCGCGTTGATAGGAGAAACCACGGAAAACAACCGATCAGAGCAGTCGGCCACTAGAATTCTCCTCCAGAATTCTCCTCTTTTGTTGGTCGGTAGATGCACACTACGATATTTTTGAGAATAAGATGTACGACAGTTATTTCAAAAATATTTTCCACTTAATGTAGACTGATTTTCGACAAGAAGGTAGAATCAATATCATTTCTAACGTAAATATTAGAATCTCCTTATACATGGCTCTTATTTTATTTACTTCATCTACTCGTCCATTTGTAATACATTAAATACTTGCAAATGTGTTTAGCGTACATCTTTAGATATACAACATTAATATTTATACAATTAATTTCTCATTTCCACATATTTTATAATTCTTTTATTAAATTATTTTATTTTATCACTTCTAACGGCCCCTTAGCATCGCCCCTCACCTCTCTCAGCATTTCCTCTCGCTCCTCCCCACCTCTTCCACAATCTTCTACTCCCCTGTCCTCAGCAATTTCATCATTCTCAACGCCCTCAATGCTTCAACGCTCTTCGTTTTCCCCAACCTCTTGCCATCCCCGAGCTCTCAGCAATCTTATATTCGTACAATTCACAACGCCCTCGTCATGTCAGGGCTCTCCGTACTCTTCTCGCCCTTCCTTTTCGCCCTCGATTCATCTGCATCCTCATCGCCCTCTCTGCCGCCCTTCGATCCTTCCCAGAGCATCGCGCGCTCTCTGCGAACCCTCCGCGCTGCCGTCACTTTTCCTTTGCGTCCGGCGAGGAGCGCTCGCGACCTGCCGCCTCCCCGCCCAACTTCACGGTCCGGCGGGGGGAGCGCCGAGGCGCCGTGGCCGCCTGAGGTTCCGCTGGCCCCTTTCAGCCGCAGCCTGCGCCTCCGCACCCGCGCACTGGGACTGTGCATGCGACGCCGTCCTTTCGGACCCCACGCTTGCCCACGTCCGTCGCCGCCCTCTGCTACTCACGCTTTCGCCGTACCTGCGGCCCGCCCCTCCCCGCCTGGCTCCCTCCCACCATCTCTTACCAGCATCTCTTCAGCGAAAACCCCGCCGGGCTCCCTCCTCACCCCCGTCTCACCCCGCCTCACCCCCGCCTCACCCCCGCCTCACCCTCGCCTTACCCCCGCCTCACCCCCGCCTCCCCCCCCGCCACGTCCCCGCCTCTCCCCGCCTCTCCCGCCTCTCCCGCATCTCTCCCGCCTGGCCCTCGCCTGGCCTCCGCCTGGTCCCCGCCTCGTTCCCGCTTTGCCTCTCTCGCCCCCCATCTTCCAGTCTCATCTCATCACGCCCAGCACCGCTCCCCCAATCCCGCTCGGCCCTTCTTCCCCCCACCTAGCCCCGCTCCGCCTCGATATGCCCTCCGCCACCCACTCGCCACGCCCCGCTCGTTCGGCGCCCGCTTGCATAGCGCTCCACCGCCGGCTCTTAAAGCCGATGGAGCGACCGCGCGGCCGCCGACCCCGCCGCGACGCCCCAGACAGCGGACGGGGCGGCCCACGAGGGGACGGAGCGGGGCCTACGTCCACCGCGTCTCCCGCTATCGATCGCTCGCCGACTGTCACGTCACTTCCTGCGACTTGCCCACCCGCGCCCCCACAAAAGCCCCGTGCTGGCCACCAGCGTGGGGGGCCCTGGCAAGAATGTAACCTAATCATGGTGATAAAAATGAAAGAATTATTGTAAAGTTTGTGTGGCAATGCCATCTATATTATTGATTTCCAATGCGAGCAGAAGTTGAAAGAAAACTATACAGCTTCCGGACACGTGAGAGGGCTTTGTGGTTTCGTTAAACGCTCAGGAACTCAGTAAACAATGAAACCGTTTCGATTTTGACTGTAAAATGAAAACTTTCATTTTATTCCACCTATTTCATGTTGCACGTACCGCCTTAATTCTCATACTCAGTGCATCACTGTTTACGTCACAACTCGCGTCTCACAACAAGAAGACTCCAGGAAGAAGCCGCCTGCCATTAAGTATTTACTATTTACATCATACGTTCTTGAAGAACAATTTTTTTGATATTCCTCGTGTATAAAGAACATTGGCATTGTATATATTAGGGTGTCCCTCATTTTCCGACTTCGAAATTTTTGAACGGTCACCCTCCAATTTTGTTCGAATGTCCTTCAAACATGCCTGCACAACAATTGTTGAGGTCGGAGCATTCTAACCCGTGCCGACTTGAGCGCGAACGCGCATGACGGGCAAGTCCAAACCTACCACCCACCGCGGAGTCAGCTTCGAGGCCAACAGTAAAAGAATTTTAACTGACCGTGTCACTCCTGTATGCAGGACGCTAATCTATGTTACTGTCATAGGCAGTGCCGAGGAATGTGTGTTTTTAATAGGAGATAATATTAATTATTAATGTTAAACACCAAACAACTGGACACAATTTACCATCAAATAAACATGTGCTTGAAGTTTTAGTTGATAACAGACAGGAAGTAAAATTAACAATTAGCGGAATTGCTAAAACTGTGATTCATGAGTACATGATATTTTAGGATAAAAAAGAATTCCGACAAGAGCTAGTCAGCATTGTTCGCAAGAAACTTATTGTCTTGTATTTGGAGAGGAGATAATTACAAAAAAAAACAACAAACAAGTATGAAGCTATTTTTAAGCATCGTGAAAAGAAGTTTAGAAATAATTTTAACAATCTATTTGATATTGCAAACTTTACAAATGATTACATTGGAAGAGGACAGGATGTTTTTACTTCGGACGAGAGAGCCAGGACGTACAAACTAGTATCTTACACGAGTAGACCAAAATCTCGCGGATAAAGAAGAAAACGTGAGACAAAGCATTACAAGAAGAGACGCGCATTACAAGAAGAGAAAAGGAAAGAGAAACAACAGTGTAAGCGTCTACATCTATGCTGTACCTCCTTTATCGTCTGAAGATTCAGATAAGGAACTTCTAAGTTAAGATGAAATCAACTTTGGTGAATTTTCGAGAGTACATCAATACAGAAAGCAGAAAGGTGTGGCACCAAAAATTTCATTACCCCTAAACCAATGGTTTAGATAGATATCAGCTGGTAAGAGATTTGTATACATCCTTCGGCAGAGGCTCTTGAGCACAATATCTGAAGAACTCTCTATTAAAAAATCTTCTATTTCATTACAAGAAGAGAGAGAACTTAAGAAAAATTAAATGACTTTTAAAGTAATTATCTGAAATTCTTCTGTTATTGGGATGGTAAACTGTTGCCTGCATGAAATATCAGGGACCCAAAAGAAGAAAGACTTCCAATTGTTACATTTGGGGACAGTCAGCAGCTCATCGGGTTTCCAAAATTGCGGAATTCTTCTGAAAAATAGCACACTAACGCTGTTTAGAATGTGCTAACGCACTGAGATATCGAAAATAATGTAATAATTCTTTGCTGAGACATAACTGCATCAAACACTTGACGTTCTAAAGGAGCATGTATCTTTCTTGAAAAAAAATTGGGCAGGGAATTGTTCTTTCCGTGCCGTCATAACATGTACGAACTTATTTTACAATGTGTGTTTGAATATAAAATACGTGATGCAATTCTTAAAAATGTCTTTCTGTTGACTGTAACTGTTTATGTCAATCCGTGTCTTCAGAGCAGTGCAGCTGTAAAAGCTCCTTATCATGATATCTTCTTTTTAAAAGTTCTAAAATCACTCGAAAGGTTAGATTTCACAAATTCAAAAGCAGTTCTAAAAATTTTAGACACCGTGTTTGGTATTTATTAGAAGAATTGTCTGTCGTATCACTTTTTGATGATGTTGTAGATGTTCAAATCAAAATCAAAATGTTGCAATCCAGAGAGAATCTACACATAGAAGAGTGATATATTCGTTTTTGTGGAGAATTGGATGGAGAAAATTATGGTAAGCGCAATTGTATCCAATTACCGTTCTTGAACTATTAATTCGTTAAAATTCAATAATCTCCTAATTCAATTTAATCATTTTATTGAAAACAATAGCCATCTTTGAGTCAAAAAACAGATACCTCTCCTCTTGCCTGAAGATGGATACTGGTTTTATTCAAGAATGATGTTCGACCAGGAAAAGCAACTCTTGATATTTGTAAGCTTAAAGGTCATTTATAAAGTTGAAAGCTGTAAATGACTGCAGTGAAACTGCTGTTAAATTAATGCAATATTTTCTTGCACTTCTGACTGTAGATGAGGAGCGAAAGCAATTTGTGTTGTGTAGCTGAAGAACAAACTAGTTCACAGCATCCATATTGCAAGAAAGGAACATTGAAAAAAGTACCCACAAGAAAAGTAAAGACCATAATGCAGTCTAAAGAGTGAAAATGAATTAAATTGTAACATAAAAATATATATTAAACGCACACCAGTATTTTCCACTGACTTAACACATCAAAACCATTTATCCCTAACATTCAAATTTCGCCCTCAAGTCGGCACGGACTAACATTGGCCTATTGAGATGAAATTTTATTTTTGAGTATATTTGACTCAATGGAAAATATTTAGGGGTGAGCCCAAGCCCATCGCAGGAGATACGATACAGAGGGGCAACACTGCAATACTTAGTGCTTGCAAAAAGGAATAGAAATGGAGGAGGAAGAAGTTAGTTGTGCAGCAACAAGCAGTAAAAGACGAAATATTGGTCAAATGACGGACTCAAGTAAGAAAAGAGAAGCCGTGAGTCTTGTGGTAGGTGATCCATGCGAATTAGACTGAAATTGTTTGCGGTTATAGAAAGTGAATACAACAACATATTATAATAATCGAGAGTATTTGATTTGTTGTTTTTGAGGTTTTGCTCAGAAGCATTTTTACTGCTGCAGGCCTCTACTTAATACTAATTAATAAATAATATCATTATCACTATGATAAAAATAATTCAAAATTGTAAAAGAAGGAAAAGAAGAAGATAAGTCAGAGAAAATAGGATGAAAAGAAGAGAAGAAGAAGAAGGAAAGGAAGAAGAAGTTTCGATTTAGCACAAAACACTGTTCGGTATTCACATGATGGATCATGAATTCTTAATATGTTGTGTATCTTAAATATTCTGAATTCCTTGTATTATCACTAATATTCCGTCATGAAACCCCGCTAGAATTGGCCTCGAAAGCTAGTTAAAACTTGTTTATAAGAAATGCTCTTGACATTGATAGTTGGCAATATGACTTTCAAATAGCGTGCAATTTCTCTGATGTGCGAAGTTTATGCTAGTAGATTTTTTGTTCTTGCATTAATTTTCAGAAAATTCAACCAAAACTTGGAGGCTAGTGTTTTCAAAACCCTTTTTTTTTTTGTTTTATAGTTGTTTATTAAATCCCTCGGGAGTTTGGCTTGATTTGATTAGAGTTCATTTATACTCATCTACGATAAAATGATACTCATCTACAATAAGAACTGCAAGTTTAGATAAGATTTATACGGAAGAAGAAAAATGTGCACGTTTTCTGGAGCTTCATAATCTCTTCCTCATCCTTGACTCATAAAAAGTTGAATGATAAATAAAACACCAACAAATCGAGGTTAGCAATTTTGAAAAGTAGACATTTTCTCACGCCAATTATAGAAAACGTATTTACGTCAGTAAACGAACAATAGATTTTATTTTTAGCGTTGCTAACAAAATAGTAACCCAGCCCTAGCTCTACTCCTATCACAACTAGTATCAAGAAGTGTTCAAATAACACATACTTTCTCGAATTACTTCCAACTTTTGCAATTTTCGAAAATTTAATGCCATCGATAATGAGACACACTATTCCTTTAAGCTTCCTTTGTTCTATCCGTGGGCGAAACAAATTGGAGTGTTTTTTGAAGAGAGGTACTTCAAAAATTGCATTAACTTCATGAAGAAATTATGCGTAAACGACTGCTATTTTCAAATAATTGTTTAACCCTCTATACAACGACCTGATTTCTTAGAACACATTATTAAGAAAATTCTATCACGAATACTGTACTTTTTGGAACGTTAACTTTTGAAAATTTTCAAATATATTCAGTTCCCCAAAAATTGGACCATCACCAATTTTTTACCGTCTAAATATTATAAATATGAGGAACAAATTTAAAGAAAAACTTTTGAGCCGGTTTTGTGAAAATATTTATTCAGATATTGTTGTATTTAACGCGAAATTACGGTAATTAATATTTGTACGAATAGCCGAAACAAACTTGAAACTTTGCAATTTTGGAAACAGGATTTCAACAAAAATGAGACCTGCAAGCAGTTATTTTAACCTTCCTTTACGATATCCGAGGTCAAAGTTTAATTAGAAACATGGGTACATAGTTAATCAAATTTTGAAAATGTAATTGAAGCTTCATGTAAAGTTCGAGTTCATATCATATATATATATATGTGTGTGTGTGTGTGTGTGTGTGTGTGTATGTGTGTGTGTGTTACATAATCAGCGCGAAGCACCTTACCGCATACTATACACCAGTATTACGATGTACGGTCCACCATACCATATACCGTATAAAGTGCTTCGCGCTGTGTAAAAATTATCGAATAAAATATAACCAATTTGCGATACCATCTATACTAGTTGAATTGATTTGTTCCACGTATGATTTAAACCGGTGGTGCTACAATTGAACATAGTTCCTCACAAGACTTTAACTTTTGCAATTTTCGAAAATTCAGAGAACTCAATGAAAATGAGACAAGCCATTCTTTTAGGTTTCTCATGCTTCATACATAAAAAAAAACATTTGGAGCGGTTTAAAAATCTACCTTTCTTAACTTTCGTGCCTTACTTCGTTGCATGACAATTATAATCATGGGCCGGAAAACGGTAAATGTTCGACAGAAAACTCCTATTATCGGCTCCTGGTAACGAAGTAATGACTAATTTTTGCATCTATCTATCCACCTACCTATCTATCTTCATTCTCTTCCACGTATCGATTCCAAATATTGTGTCAAATCTTTCTTATCGAGTCTTCTCCCTCGGCGCCCTCGCCTTCCGATTAGAGCAGCACGTGTACCTTAGAGCCGCCCCCGCGCCGCCCCCGCGCCGCTCCGCGCCGCCCCGCGCCCCCGCCGCTCCCTTCACCCCCCCCCTGCGCAACCCCCGCGCCGGCTGCTTCCATCGGTGTCTTTCCATGACGCTCGTCGCCACGCCCCGCTCCCGCCCCTGCCCCTCCCCCGCCCCACTCCTATCGCTGCATGCGTCACTGCTCCGCCACTAGAACAAACTAGAGCGGCTTTCGGAGAGCTAGGGTGGGGGATGAATGGCATTGAATTCCCGTTGATGAAGCTTCCTGGGGCGATCAAGGGGAAAAGCCACACAGGCTTGGGCTCCGATGACACGAAATCTGCAGAAAATTATACACGAAGCGACGTTGGATTACTCATATTATGATTTTACTCATACCGGTAAATAAAATTTAAGATATCAGGCTGATTCAAATAATGCTACGATTTTGTGTACAGTTAACACTGTTTGGAATTCTATTTCGGCATTTTATAGCCGGTTTCGGTTCCGGTTTCGCTCTAGGTTTTGCAACGGTTCCAACGTCGAGTTGCAAGTTTTCCTCATCAAGTATCTCACCCAGCGATGCATCGATCCAGTCGGGATAAACTCGGACCTCCTAACAACTCTCCCCATACGTGTGGTTGTGTAGTGCATGTAAGTGTAAGTGTGTGGGATGGGAGTGTAAGGAGAGAGGTGGCGACATGCATGAGGCTGGGACGACATCGTGCTACCCACGGCACACTTGTTGCTCCGACATTCGCCTGGTATTTATCGAAAAATCCATCAGAATAACTATCTGCTATAATTCTCCTTGAAAGGGATATTTTAATTTTGGGAGGATCAACATTTTCTAAAAAATTACCCCAATTGTTTTATTAAAGTTTGCTCTCGAATAGAGTAAAGTTCGCTTCAGAGAATGGTGCAGATCTCATTTTTGAAGAAATGTTCATTTTTTCGGCGGTTTGCTACAACTACAATTTTGAAGATAGAGGTTTTCCCTTAATAAAATCTGTTCTTTAAAGACAGATCATGAAATAATGTCAAATACAATTATTCGAAAATATGAGCAGTATTCACGCCATTTTGCAGGAAATATGTAATTTATTTTTTAAACAATTTTCCTCAAACATGGCTCTTTAAATTTTGTCTTCGTGTGTATCAAGGAACAGTAAGATATTTGGTGCTAGTCTCATTCCCGGCGAACTCTCGGGATTTTCGTACATTGTAACATTTTAACATTTAAAAATTACAAAATTGATGATAGAGATTTTTTCCTTAAATAAAATATTTTCTAAATTAGTGATGCTACAACAACACATACCTTCTCGCATTATTTCCAGCATATCATACAGACAAGCAAGGGTAATTTCACAAATAAATTGGACATTGAGAACTTATGACCACCCAATATATATCATAATGAATGTATTCGAAATTACGATATCATTACCTTATGCACATCATATATTCATCCCGATTTCTTATCTTTCCTTTTTATATTTTGGATGAAATTACAAAGTTCCGTTTATATTTATTTTACATTTGTATTTGCTGGCTTGCAATCTAACTTACTCCAGCTTACTATTGACACTAATCTACATCTGACGAGGGGACTCACAGAGTACTTCAATTGGTTTATTCAGTTTTGCTGAAAATGTCCAAGAATGCATGTAAAGGATATTTGTTTTTAATTCGAGTTTGGCGTTCTGTATATTTTTCCAGATTAAGATTTCTGCTTTGGATAATCAACTGAAGGTTGGAGAAAAAGTTATTGGCGAGGTAGGAAATATGGTGAGTGATTTGTTTAATGTTTAATGCCGTGTTGAGTTGCTTGTTGGAGATGAACCAGGGAGCTTGGGTAACTGACCTTAAGAATTTGTTTTCGATGACTTGCAATTTTTGTAAGTTATATTAGGCAGCATTTGTCCATATTGGACACGCATACAGGAGAAGGGATCTGACGATGGATTTATATATGATTATGATTATGCATTGTTTAAAGACAGTTTACTAGTTTTCTTTATGAGCTGTTTCAGTTTAAGAATTTTAATTTGAGCTTGCTGAACTTTCTTATCTATGTGAGTTTTCCAGTTGAGGGTGGTATCCAAAGGAAGTCATAATTATTTAACTGCCTTATTGTTTGGAGTCCATGGAATGATATTATTTGTTCGTGGTTGGATGGGAGGGGAGTATATTTTGAATGTGACTATTTTAGCGGCGGATTTGGTGGGATTGATCTTTATCCTCCATCTTGAGGACCAACTTTCTAATGTATGAAGATGTATTTGAATTTCATTTGCTATGAAGTTTAATGATGGGTGGGACATATAGATTGCATTGTCGTTCGCAAATTGGGCTATTTGGGTTAATCTGGAGGTAGGAATGTCCGCTGCGTAGAGGTTGAATAGCAGTGGAGAGAGAGGGGATACTTGTGGGAGTCCTGCTCTTATGGGGCGTGGGTTTGAGATGTGGTTAACTTTTGCGACTGCAAAAGTTCTGTTTGTGAAGAAGCATTTAATGATTTTGAAGAGGTATACTGGGGTTCCAATTGATGATCATTTTTATATTAGCCTTCGTGCCACACTCGATCGAAGACTTTAGTCGATGAATACCGCTATTGAGTGGTTTTTTAATGATATATGAATGTATTTAGTAATCCGAAGAAACTGGTGCGCTGTGGCTACTTTATTGGTGAAGCCAAACTGAAAGGGAGGTATGAGGTTTATTTTGTTCAGGTAATTATTTAGTCTTGCAAGAATGAAATTTTCGAATATTTTTGCTAATTATGTGAGGAGACTAATGGGCGTATTCTGGATTACTGTGATTTTTGTTTGGTTTGGGGATGGGAAGAATTAAGGAGTGTTCCCAGGTTGAAAGAAAATTTCCTATTCTCAAGGATGAGTTGAAAATATTGGTGATATAGGCGATAATGGTTTTGGGTAAGTTTTTAAAATGATATTATTAATATTGTCGTGACCGAGTGCTTTTTTATTTGGGAGCGTTCTAATGATGTTGATAATTTCCTTAGGAGACATGTAATTACTTTTTTTTGTTATGCTGCAATTAAGGGACTTGGCATGGTTTTGGATTTGAAAATGATCTGGATGGGGAGAGGAGATATTGGGGGTGAATGTCTCAGCAAAAAGATCGGTTAAAACTTCAGTTTTCTCACTTGTAGTATATTTTTTGCGATTGCGGGTAGTTAAAGGGGGGATAATGTTTTTTTAGTATCCTTTTAGTAAAATTCCAAAGTGAATCGTTATGGATGCTTAAAGATTGTATTAGATTATTATATTTGGTCTGCTTAAAATCTGTTATGGCTTTTCTGGATATGTTTGTTAAAAGAGTTAGTTCTGATTTTAGACTGGGTGCTGTAGAAGCTAGCCAGAGCCTTCTAGTTTTATTTTTGATTGGAATTATTTTAATTAAGCTTTCGGGCAGTTTAAGGGGTACGTGTTTACGTAGTGTGGTGGGATTTTTGGGTTTCAGTGAGTTTACAATTTTAGTTATTAGATTGTTTAAGTTTTGATTGTTTTACGTCATACGCACTTTTTAACGTCATACGCAGTTTTTAACTGTTTTTTTGACGTAACATAAATAAATAAATAAATTTAGTTATTAAATTGCTTGATCTATTGCCGTCGGAATGATTAGGTTCCGACGTTAGGTACTTAGGTTGAGGGAGGGGATTAATCTTAATCTGTTAGTACGTATGTAATTATGTAGTTGAGATCTGGCGGCATTGGTGACTCTGCACCCCCAGGAGATATATTTAGCATTGAGGTCACCTAAGAGTATACCGGGTGACTGGGGTGTGATAAAGTTACTTAAGCTGGTGAAATTAGTCTTTAGATTTGTTGGTTTAGAAGTTACAATTATAGTTAGATTTATGCATGAGAGGGTAATTGCTGTTAGTTCTAATCCAGTGACAAGCATTGGGTTTGTTTGGTGATATGGGACAGGGTTTTTAATTAATATGAGAACGCCGCCGCCTGGCGAGTATATTCTATCTTGTCTGACTACGTTGTATCCTTGGAAAAGAAAACGGAAATCACGGTTTTAAGTGCGACTCAGTGATGCAAGCAATGTCAATATTGTTGACTTGTAAAAAATACTGAATTTCTATTTTTTATTGCTGATGCTACATGCATTCCAATTTATTAGAGTTAATGAGTGATTAAATTCAGGGCTATTGTTTTTTGGATATTTTGAACAATGGCTGGTATGATAGAGTTTATGATATTAATTGTGTGGATGTGGAATTAATGATATTGTGTACGAATGGAGAATTTAATAAATTGTATTGAGGTGAGTTATTATGGGGGAGATTGTTATGGGAGTTGCTAGCTGATTGGTTTCGTGTGGCGTTTTTTGGGTGCTGGCTAGTTGCTGGTTCATAGGTGAAGTTTGGTATGTGGGACGTGTTAAGTAAGTTGGGGAAATGGTGAATGGTATTTGGGGGAGGGGGTTGATGGTTACTTCTCAGGTTTTGTGATGTTTGGTGGGATTTTTCAAATTTATTTTCCTTTTTTTTTTTTTTTAATCTGAGCATTCTGATGTTCGGATATTAGCTGTGCGCCCCATCGCAGTTTCTACATTTCGGAGGAGGATCGTCCTTTCGAGGGCATGAGACTCTACTCAATAATGATTCTCTGCACAATAAATACCAGAAATTATACTATTATAGTTGTTTTTCGAATGCCTGTAGTCCAAACATCGGAGATCGCCTTCTTTTACTTTTTACTTTTAGATTTCATATTTCAATTGTTTGAAGAATGATTTCAATATTTTGCTTTAATAAATAATAATGACTTTATTTATGTGGCGAGACTTGGCCATCAGGCCCGCTCTTCCACCTAACCACGAAATACATGAATTTATAGATAAGAATTGAATTCATAGATACTTTTAGTAAATAAAAACAAGTAAATAATAATTCTTAGTAATACGTAAATAACTTACAGATGTCATGCCCCTGAGCTCACAAATGCAATAAGAATACAAGGTCCAAGAATACAAGGCATTTGCTTTAAGCAGCCGGGGAAAACCAGGGAAAACAATCCTTTGTTTTCCCTGGTTTTCCCCGAACAGTTGAAGAGCATGCACACTTCCTAGTGTGCATGCTCTTCAACATTGAGCAACAAACATTACTGACACTGGAAAACTGTAAAGGTGTGCCCGAAAATAAATTCTGAGAGATATTAATTTAGGTATACGTATCAAATGTTAACAAAAAATCTCAAATATATTAATGTATCATAAAAAACAATATGAGAATGCACACAACCACCCGGTCAGGAGGACGGCTTACGGCCGATTTTAATTTACGTTATGTACTAAGGGAAAAGACGCATTCAGTCAGAGCCATGACAAAGTCAAACAATAATGAATTAGAAGTTACTATTAGATAACACAAAAAACCTTCTAACCCTATAATAAACTTAATTTAAACTAATTATACTATTGTTAATTAAATTAAGAACTTAAGAATAAAAACTGTTAAAATGCCATATAAAAATTACATTTACCTTACAATTTTGAACTCTCTTAAAAACTAACTTAAGTAAAAACGAGAAATGGAGGAAGAAACTGTTAAAAATCTATTTAAAATATTACATTTACCTTACAATTTTGAACAAATTTAGTACCCACTTTCACATCATACGATATCATCTCAGAAAAAGAGCATTTAAATGTTTTTTAAATGATCTCAGTGTTTTACATTTCCTAACATTTACTAAAAGACTATTACACACTCTGATAGTTCTTAATAAGAAATATTTATTGTAAAATTAATGTTGCTTTTAGGAATATTGCTTAGCAAAGATTTCTGGAATCTTATTTTAAGATAAGAAATTTTATGAGAGAGGAAAGTAGGTACACCCGTATTTAATATTTTGTAGAAAAGGCACAAACTATGAAACATGCTTGGACCTTTCAAGTTTAATATGTTATTTGCGTTGTAGTATCCCGATATGTGACCATACTTTCTGATATTATATTGAAACTAAACACCGGCAGCGGTAGCTCGTTGCACCAACTGATGCCACTGCAGCGCCTCTGACCGGAAGGCCCTAGGTTCGAGTCCCGACGGTGGCAGAATTTTTTGACACTAGCTTTTCAGCTAGGTCGAATTCATTCGCTGTCTCGAGGAGAATTCTGGCGGCCGACTGCTCTGATCGGTAGTTTTCCGTAGTTTCTCCGATCAACACCAGGCAAATGCCGGAGCCAGTACACTTACAAACGGGCCACGGACCGCGCGCGATCTGTCCTTCCTCTTCCTTGTCCTACCCTCTCCCCTTACACACACATTTACACTTAACATGCACTACTCTACCACATATTCTGGGAGACCGGTCGGGAGCTTAGAGCTTGTCCCAGCTAGGGTTGTGCCCCGCTGGTGGGAGAGTCCTGGTTAGGGGGAAACCCCACTAGCCGACGGTAAGTCGGCGCCGGATCTCGTCATCCAATGGGGAAAGATCACCGCCATCTCCCGAGAAAAAATCATGCACTACTCTAACGGAACTAATGACCAAAGCAATTGACGCGCCCGGAAACACGAAAAAATCAATCAATCAATCAATCAATTGAAACCTAACACACGCATTTTGAACTCTTTGAAGAGCCTGGCGTAGCGGTTGAATTCTTTACGTTACCGCACATAATATTGTGGCGTCATGGAGAAAAACACACAGACATTTACAAGTATGTACAAGTTTATTTACATGTAAGTACAATAACCAACTTCTGCTCCGAAACTACACACTTTTGAGTATTTCCCTGTGGATACCCCACATAGCTAGGGAGGCCCCGCCTCCTCTGACGCTAGTCCCGCGCCACTACCGTGACCTCGTCACCCGTGCACTAGGCACGACACGCTCCAGTCTGGGCTAAAGTTTCGCGCGAGATTTCCAGAATTAAAACCCCCGTGTGAGCTCGTCAGCTCGATTTTATATCAGCGTGCAGCCGTCATGTGACCGTCCTAAGTGTAGGAGGGAGGCTCGCGTCTACCACGTGACCTTCCCGGTCAAGCTGGCGTCCCCTTTGTCTAAATGTATCCCAGCGCCGGGACACCCAGCTATTCATGCCCGCAGGTATGCGATAATTCCGCTCCTCCTCCTCCCACCCACGGCCACCAACGTGACGCTACAATATCATCGTAATCAAGCAGGGGGAGCAGGGGGGATTTTATTGTAGTTCTTTGGTTTTGGGTGGACGGCATTTATAAGCGCATTTGAGTGAGTACAATGAAGCATACACTTTGCGGCAAGTGTCCCGAACATGAGGTTCCCAATTTAAGAATTTATCGATGGTCAGAGATTTTTAACGTGAGATCATAGAGGTAGTGTTGTCCAGTACGATATGAGGAATATTTAGATTTTGAAGTGCTTTATGGGACCCTCAGGAGCCAATTATAATTGGTTGAGATTTTAATGGATTTAACTCAAGGCTGTTTCTCATTGACCATTCAAGTAAAGCGGCTAAATCCTGATTTGTTTTACTAGTTGAATGAGCCACTTCAGAAGGTTTCCCACTGACGTATATCTATAAGTAATCTGCGTTCATATGATGATAGCACCTTGATAGCACCGACGGGATACCATTTACATAGATAAGGAAGAAAAGTGGACCAAGTCGGAGCCCTGTGGCACTCCACGTGAAACTGGTTTAGATGAGAAAGTATTTTCTACAACTACGACCTGTTGTCTATTACTAAAATAACTTGAAATACACGATAAAGTAGATTCAGAAAAAACGAGATATTTACATTTTGCCAGAAGCACGTCATGGTCTACTGAATTGGAGGCCTTGCTAAAATCTAAAACCGTTTGCGTTATTATATTGCCTTCATCCAGAGATTGACGAATGTCTTCGGTGACTCGTAGTAAAGCCGTTTGCGTACTTCTACCTTCCCCAAAACCACATTGAAAATTACAAAGAACATCATTTATGGCGAGATACTTGTTTATTTGTTGATATACAACTTTTTCGAGTACTTTGGATAATGTTGTTAATATACTGATAGGTCGATAATCACAAGGATTTAACAAATTTAAACATTTCGGGAAGGAACGTATGTAAACTTATTTCCACAATTGGAGAAAATATCCGGTTTTTAAAGAGACGTTTATTATGTGAGTAAAACCAATTTTAATTGCTTTGCCGTTATATCGTCAGAGCCTTTTGAATTTGATTTGAGTGCCTTCACTATTTTTTCGACTTCTTGGCAGTCAACATTGTTGAAATAGAAACTGTCGTCACAGCGAGGTGCATGTGAACCCAGAATGTGAAGTGGCTTTTCTTTAATAATAGGGTCTATTTTATGTATAGCGGAAGCAAAATAATAATTTAGATCATCTAAGGGAATTTCTAATGAACTATCATTTTACTTACGTTTACAAATTCCTAAGTTTTTCAAAGTGTTCCATACTCCCTTCGTACTGGAATTTATTTGGAAAAGATTATGATAATAACGAATCTTGGAGTTTCTGACTTGTTATTTTACGAAATTTCGAAGTTTTTTATACTCCTTTTCATTTTCGTCGGTTTTAGTGACTTTAAAACGGCTATAAGCGGAATTTCTAACTTTCATGTGAAGTTTTATCTCATTTGTTAGCCATGGAGCTGCAGGCCGCGTGACACGAGAAGTTTTCCATGGAGCGTGCTTGTTAAAAAGGTTCGTTATGATTCCATTAAACATATTTACTTTCGTGTCTAATGAGTATTGTTGATAAAACTTGGTGCCAAGGTGCACTTTCACTGTCGACTAGCTGTAAAATCTAAATTTTTGTAATCACGGCAATGGATTGTTTTGTTTTTGTATTTAGTACACTTAGCCGAGTATACAACAAAGAGTAAATCATGGTTTGAAATACCCGGAACAGGAACTTGACCATAGTAATACTTTAGAAATATCGAAACAATCAAGTGATAAATCCACGATTCCTTTGTTTCAATTTTAATATTTGCAAATTATACGAATTGAAACTATGAATAAAGTTAGTAGCAGATTTTGTGATGGAATTTTAAGTCACAAGTAAAATCCCCCATTATAATAACATCTTGATACTTATCTGCGAATTCTGAAAGTGATTCCTCTAATTCTGACGACAGTCCCGTATTTGGAGGCCAATATACAACCCCGACAAGTAAATGTTTTCCCCCAGTCACCATATCAACAAAGATGTATTCCAAGCTCGGTGAGTTAGTAGTAAATGTTTTGATTCTTTACAAGTTATATCATCATGCACAAACATAGCAACACCCTCACCGGATTTCTCTTTTAAATTAATTTTTATTATATTTATATCATTTCGTATTAGTTTATATTTGGGGATCGACACAAGATCAGACGACGTAGTGGATTTCAACCAAATTTCACTAATTAATATGACGTGTGTGCTAGCTCAGAGAGAATATGAAAAATTTCTGAGTGATGTTTCTTTAGAGATTGCGCGTTAATGTGAAAGACAGACAGGTCACGAAGAAAGTGCCAAATGGACGCGTTGAGATCTGAGAGTGAAGCAGGGCTCCCAGGGGTAGGTAGCAAGCCGGACTGGGGCCAATGCCACAGGCAGGTATGTCTAGGGGCGCGGTTTCTGACAAGACTTTGTCTTCTACAGGTTGCCAAGTTTCTGACATAGTATTCGAAAGTGTCTACTTTACAGGCAGAAAGAAATTAAAATGAATATATATTAGTAATAAAAAATAAATAATTATAATAATAATCTAAGTATAAGAGAGACTTCTGGAAAACAAATTCTAAAGTTACGCGCCATTTACACGTAGCGAGTCAACTTCACACATTCTGGTGGTGCGTCTTTTCACTTGTGTCGTATTTACATATCCCCATCAACAGGCCATACATTTTTAAGCTGGAATTTTGCAATACTTTTTCTCAATATTTCTAATCTACGTCTGGTTAAGTCTTCTCTTACGACTTTACCACTACCTACAAGTTTTCTTTTATTTTTATATATTTCAGCCCTTTTCCTATAAGATACTAATTTTACTATAATAGGACGACACTTGCCATCAGTCCTAGGTCCTACTCTATGGCTCCTATCAAGGTCATCAAGAGTAATACTGACACCAATATCCTTCGCCAACTCTATAACTTTAGTGACAGTATTTTCATTGTTCGACTCGCTGATTGCAAACGGGCGGAGCAAATTTCTCCGCTGATATTGTTCCAGCTCGTCCATTTTGTCCATGTGGGCCATCTTTTGCGCTGTGATCTCCGGGTGCTGCTCGTCAATGACGCGGTTCTGCTACTCGATGACCTCTCGAAGTTTCGAAAGCTCGTCCCGAAGCGCCTCGATGAAACCCTGATTTATTGTGACTTTGTAACTCGCAACTCGTTTTTAGAATCTGAATATCTTGAAATCACGTCTGCGTGTGCTTCATGGAAACAATGCGTTGGAATGTAATGATATCAGTGGGACAAATATTTTGAACAAATAAATTTAATAAAACTAACAAAAAAAAAAAAATGAAGTGGGGCATGACCCCCATGCTCCGTTCCTGGGATCCGCCGCTGTTCAGTACTCTGTTTCGCCTATTCTGAACATTTCAATAATTGCGTCACACACAGTTATAACCCACAAAATCACTTTTTTACGGGACAGAATTTTGAAAGTTTGACTTAATCTATAAATGAGGAAAGTTTGTGGAATGCTTGAATGAAGAAATGTTTATTTGTCAAATGCTTAAATTAAACAATTCTTGTGATGTTTATATTGTAGTGTAGATAATGAAAGACAATACCGTTAATATATTTCATAGTAATACTTTATTTTTTAAAATCCATATTGTTTTTTTTTTTAGTATAATTTTTAATATTTATTTCCTTTAAAATTTCATTACAGTTTAGTCTAAGTCTTCAACTAATTTCTCGTCATTATCATCCACTTTGAGAGACAAGAAGATGCTCTGATTAGCATTTGGAATGTATTATAAAATCTATTTGACATCTTTCAGTTTATGATTATTTTTAATGGATTTATGTATTTCTCTATCAGCCTACTGATTTGCAACAAGACCTCTCAGGTTTACCTTATTTTCATCAATACCACTATAAGACCGAGAAATTGTCATAATACTTGGGTTCTTTTCCTCCAATGAAATTTTGACTGCTTCTGATAGACGGGCTGTATTGTTGCCACTCTGAATCATGGTTATAAAGGACATTTTAAGGATTCGAAATCCCTAAAATATTTTCTTTTCATTTTTGTGACTACAAAAGGAAGTCTACTCGAAATTCAAGCAATAACACTGGTCCAGTCATCAGGATCTAATAAATCTACATTACTTTGCATTCTTCTCTATTCTACCAACATCTCGATCGCAGGAGAGCCTAGTCTGTCCTACCTGGGGATACCAGTAAATAACTGATTTGAATCATTTTCCTTCTACCAAGGTTCTTTCTAATGCAGTTTTTGTCCGATTTTTGTTCTGTCCTTTTCAATTGTCACTTATAATGTGTAAACTATGGGCAGAAGGATTAACAATTTCCAAATACTTTGAAAGCTACCAATTTCTTCTGCTCCCTTTTTGCTAGATTTTTTCTCCAAAGAAACATGTAACCAACTTCACTAGAGCAGTCATGGATTCCGAAGTTGTATGTCCTATGCGTTAGAATGCAGCTCCCATTGACAACTTAGATGTAGGCAAAAATTGCTGCAGATCAATTGAAATTACATGATGGCTACTTTGTAAATTCACCTAGTTCTTAATAAGAGTTTGACCCTTTTCGGCCTCTCTGTGATGGAATATCCTTTCCATCTCTATTCTTTCCATATCATCTTCAAAAGCTCTAGATGTTTTACCATCCACCAACTGCTTTACAAACTCATCACATTTCGCACAAGTGTCAGATTTCGGAAGTTTAAATCCAATGTTCAATTCTGTGTCAGAGATAACTCTAAACTTTCTCTCAGAAACAATATTAATATGTTCATCCTTGCAGTAGTGAAGGCATAATGTCTCATGAAGCAAGGAAACATATGTAACAATCAAAGCACTGCTTACTTGATTTTTGACATTCGACTTGCACTCGACTGGCCATTTCACTGTAGCGTAACGAATATAGAAAGAAAAAAGAAATAGCATTCACAAAATCTTTAACCTTCTGTTTAGAACTTTCATTGTAAGATTGGTGATGATTATTGTGCTTACCCATAAGAAGAAAACAATCTTATTAAGATCATTGACAGATGGAAATTGACCCAATACTTGTTAATAAAATATGAGTTTACCACTATGATCTTGTTTGGGAGTAGTACAACCATTTTCACTTCCTCGCTACGGAGTACAGAGAAAGTTGTGTACTGCTGCGCGAAAAAAGCTGCGAATTTTCAACAGAAAAACTCTTATTACAGGGCCCTGATAACGAAAAAATGGATAAACTCAGTTTATAAATTCAGAGAAAAAACCCTCTAACTCGTGGTGTAGCCAGAATTCATGTTTTGTGTGTGATACCGAAAAATCGATTGGTGTCAAAACATTTCTGTCTGCCCGTTCGTTGGATTCGAGCTACACCACGTCTTAGAGGAAGGAATTTACAGGGGTTATCCACTTTTTCGTTACCAGGACCATGCAATAAGAGTTTTTCTTTCGTAAATTCGCCCTTTTCGGGCGCACAATTACAATACTTTCTCTTCCTACGAAGTATGTGCGAGAAAGTAAAATAAGGTTTCCTGAATTTAAACTTTTACTATAATTTATTATTATTATTATTATTATTATTATTATTATTATTATTATTATTATCATCATCATCATCATCATCATCATCAAATAATTAACAATTATGCATAGCTTGGTGGGAATTGCATTGGCTGCGAAAGCTGTGAAAGTGTACCAACTTATAGTGAATTCTAAGAACAGGATAGCCATTCCCTTACTTTGAAAGAAGCAAATACCTCAGCACATTCCGCATCCTTCCTAGAAGAAATAATTCTCACATGCCTGAAGCTTCCAAGATATTAATCCTCATACAGATTCCCACCCATTCCGCCCGTAAGTATGAAACGATGATTCATAATGAGAAATGACTGAGAAATGAGTTTTCAATATGTTCCTGAGATTCTGAAACTTACAGGTTCACAAGAATTCTATTTCTTACTTTATCATTACTTTCTCGCCCTTGGTAAAACCTTCGTAAAAAGGAAATGTATTGTAATCGTGCGCTGGAAAACTCTTATAGCCGAGCTCTGGTTACGAAAGTGGCTAAATCATGTTCCTATGTATAGTATATTACTTCCTTTAACACGTGGCGTCGCCAGAATCTATGTTTTGTGGATCCTTAATACCGAAAAATTGAATGACGACAAAATGTCTGCCTATGTGTCCTTCCTTCCGTCTTTCTGTGGTCAACGCTAACGTCTAAACCGTTCAAAATTCTCAAAAATCGATATTCTCTGATTAATCTGAACGAAATCAAGGCTTTGAGAGTTTCAGGTGGCTATTTTAATTTTTGAGGGTTTGTGCATAAAATCTCAAAAACATTTTCAAAATTTTTCCTAAAATGGCTCCCAATGTTTCGAATGAACTTTGCCCTCGGATAACGTACAAAACGCTTACAAGAATGGTGTAGGCCTCTGGAAGCAATAGTAGCCTAGAACATTTGCAATAGTGCAACAACAAATATAATATTGCAAGGATTCTTTTTTTAAATGAGCCATTTTTCTTACTTTAGATGAAGCCTTCTTTCTATTGTACAGCCTCGACTTATTTCTTAAAGCAGTTTTATTTCACAAAGAATGATGCAGTCAGAAATCACACTTCCATTGCAGGTTCACAGAATGTTGATAACTATTTCGTAAGTATACGGTTGGGCTTTGTATAGCAGAGACATGGAAACAAGGGGCCGGGAAAATGTCTTGCACATTGAACTCCATCCTCTAGGTATGCGCCTTTCCCACGAACGAAGTCCTGAATCCTGCCACCTTGCCTTTGCCCTCCAGTTGCAACGGCGCCCGCTCCATCCCGCTCCAGCTGCGCCGCCTCCCCCCCCCCCCGTCTGGCTGACAAGGCCGTGCGCTGGCTCCGACTGCCCCCTCTCCACGACCTCTCTCGCCGCCATCCGCCCCCCCGCCCCCATCTTGCCGCCGGCCGGCCGGGCGCCGGGTGCTGCAGTCGCTAACACAGCCTCCGCGACCGCCGTGGTCCGCCCCTGGCCGCCTGGACGCATCTCCTGCCAAGGACCTCGATCATCCTGCAAAGAAAGTTCCGATTTTAAACAGGATTAATCAAATGCTTACTTAGAATCCTATGTATGTTATTTCATGTTAATAGTATTAATAATTGCAAATATTGTAAAATACAGTGCTTTAAACATTGATTCCAATTTTATATTAAAAGAGCTACTAGTGGAAAAAGTTACAAAAATAGCTTTGATATACTCCTTAAGGTACACATTGTCATTCAATTTCTTTAGTAATCTAACATTTAGGTAAGGTCCAAAAACCTTGATGACAATCACATTATAGACTTGCTTTTGTTTTTACTAACTACATATCATTACGTTACATAACGTTTCGGGGATCGTTTCTCTTTTTTCAAATGATACTTTTTACATTTCTAATTTTTAACTTTAAAGGAACTCTTGTTTCCACGTCATATTGTGTTGTAGATTCCACTATTCATACGTTTACTCCGTTGTAGTAGGTAGTGATCTACAGTAGGTAGCCCTGATCCACAGTCATTTGAGACCGGTTGACAAAAACAAGACTATGTAGATCACAATATGACATGGTAACAAGAATTCCTGTAAAGCTAAAAATTAGAAATGTGTAACGTATCATCTAAAGAAAGAGAAAAACGAATCTCCGTAACGTTATGTACTATAATGACGTAGTTAATAAAAATAAAAACAAGACCGTAAGGTGATTGTCAGTAAAGTTTTTGGAGCTTACATGAAAGTTAAATTACAAAAATATCGTAATATAATTTCCATGTTTTATTTTAAAAGTGTTTGAAAATCAAAATGTAATGTATACATTAAATAGTAACTACTTGTGTTGTAATAGTAACTAATAGTGACTGCCGTAAACGAAAAGAAAAAAATTATTATTTTTTTAATTTCCCCATTCACAATTTTCTGAAGCCGCCCTGGCCGCCACCGCGTCATGCGTGCCAGCGAGGTCTAGTGGCGTTCGAGTGTGAGTAAGCTGAACGGCTTAGAAAAATATGTTCCTCCACGAATACTCCAAAATTTTGTTTGCAGGCTATACTAACATCAGACTGTAACCATCGGCTGTCGCGTGCAACCTCCCTCCGATGTCGCCTCGCCTTCGGTGACGGTCTTAGAGAACGATCGCATCACAGACACAGGACTCTAATCGCATGCCATCAGCTGACTGCTGCGTAGCCCCCATCGCACTCGAACGTACACCAAACAAATCAAACTACAAATAATACAATATTGATTGATTAGTAGGGCCCAGATTTTAATGACGTCATATTTTTCTGAACCTTCGGGTGAATTTTAAAACAATTTATGCAGGAATCCAGGAATTGTCGATTAGAAAAACGTATTTTTATTGTGCATATAAAGTCATATTTACACCGTTTTTAGTAAAAGGTTATTCTTCTTCTTTCTAGGGTTTTTATCCAGCCGGTTACCCTTTGCGTCCCAATGGGACGCATATTCGACCATACACTAGACACCAACACACTTGCGGGCTCCTCTGATCTGGGGTCAGCAGAACGCGAGGCCCTCCACGACAACACCAAGGGACAAACAACCATGCCCAAGGCGGGATTCGAACCCGCGACCCTTCGGACCGAAGCGCTGAGTCGGTACTCGCTCTTAGCCACCTCGGCCATCCAGGTCGGCAGTAAAAGGTTATATGTTGGCCAAATTTTGCCCAAAATGCAAAC